>CM077190.1:33329030-33540682 GCA_039654105.1 Coreius guichenoti | reverse complement strand
AGAGAAGAGAGACAGAGAGAGACAGAGAGACAGAGAGACAGAGAGAGAGAGAGAAAGAGAGACAGAGAGAGAGAGAGAGAGAGAGAGAGAGAGAGAGAGAGAGGGAGAGAGAGAGAGAGACAGAGAGAGAGAGAGAGAGAGAGAGAGAGAGAGAGAGAGAGAGAGGGAGGGAGAGGGAGAGGAGAGAGAGAGAGAGAGAGAGAGACAGAGAGAGAGAGAGAGACCGTGATCAGGGTCTGAATCTCATGAAAACATGTCCAGGTCATATTTCATCCTAAAATAATAAAAGAGAGGTTACACTTTAAGGTTACACTTTATTTTAAGGTGACGTAGTTACATTGTAATTAGTCAAGTAAGTACTGAGTAATATTAATAAAATACATGTACTTACTATACAGTTACGGTTAGTTAAGTAATTATGCATAATTTACTGTTATTACTATAGTAAGCACATGTAACTACGTCACCTTACAATAAAGTGTTACCAAAAGAGAAAATAAATAATATTTTGCATAAAGAAAATTATATACACATTTATATAAGCATAAATTAAAGGCACTACAAGAAATATTGCCATAATGTTTATTTTTTAAAACAAAATTTTAAAAAAATCTATAAATTATATAGCATAATATAATTTGTATATTTTATTATATTATATAATTTGTATATTTTATGTATATGTATATTTTTATTTGTATTATATATATTTTTTAAACATATTTTTTGCATTAAGCAAATGAGAATTTGGGGATAAAATGTGTCTTTACTCTTTACATAAAATACAATTTTATTTTATATCATATTATATAGTAATATTTTCTTATTTTAAAATGAAATATGACCCAGCTGTATTCTTCAGAGGTTCCATGAGCTTCATCCAAACTAAAGAACAGAACGTCTCTGAAAAGCTCAATAGAGACGATGGAGGTCAGAGGAAGAGTGTCTTTAAATCATTGGTCATTAGAGAAGAAAACAAAAGACAAACCTCACACACTCTTCAGTCTTTCATATTTATGCCATTTGACCATAACCGCACATGAACTTTGGAACGGTTTACGGGTCCCTATTAGAACTGCACCAACAGTAGTTTTATTATTTTTATTCACTGTTTTTTTTTTTTATTGGTTTTGGTGTATTTATACAGTGGTTGTGTTTAATTGTGCTTTATAAATAAATTGATTTAAATAGATTTCTAGTGATGATAATGGCAGTGTGGCCCTCTAGTGGCGCCATGGACACATTACAAACACACACACACACACACACTGCACTGTGTCATTGAGATCATTTATCACTCATCATACGCCATCAGACACAATGATGATGACAATTAGGCTGAAAACTCATTCAAATAGTACAGTACTCCTGCTCTACACCAAATAAGTTACATTTTTATAATATGACATATTTCAACATGAAACAAAGTGGGAGATTGATTTATCTCTGTATGGCATGTGGTTTGAAATATAAGAGGGACTGATAATGAACCGTTCATAAGTACATGAATTAAATGGAGTTAAACATCCATCAGATCTGCAGCTCTTAAAGGGATAGCTCACCCAAAAAAAATTAAATTCTGTCATTAATCCCTCACCCTCGTGTTGTTAATATTTTTTAATTCGATTATATTTTTATAAATGAATATCTTCATTTGTGTTTTGAAGATGAACCGAAGTCTGGAGCGACATGATGGTGAGTACATAATATAAACTAACCCAGGGCTCGACGGTGTGAGCATTTCACTCGCATTTGAGGCTAAAAATAGATGTGTGTGAACTGTACAATGTATTATGGAGCATGTGTGCGAATAAAACAATCCCTGCGGATCAGTTTTCTTAAATATAAGATCATAAAAAGTCTTAAATGGTGTAACAAGCATCTTTTTAAGGTGTCTTATATTTTGGAGCTGGAAAAACATAAATGGCGATACTGCCTAATGTGATTATTAAACTTCAAAAGGCTCTGATTTCATTAATAAATGTGAGCGCTTCACGTCTCAAAGCCTGAAGGTGGCGCTGTTGTGCGTTCAGGCTCACACACATTTATGCCAAACGACACTAATGCTGATCAATTATGACACTGTTTACTGTACGGTGTTTATATTTTAATATGTTGTATACAGTGTAAGAACGCATATTTTATCTCCTCGTCTGAATTTGAATGAGCTCCTGCAATAATAAAGCGCAGACATTTCAAAATAAGAGTCCCGGTGTATTTCAGGCTCGTTTATTAAATAAAAGTCACGCAGTGTGTCCAATTTCCACCCCGGTTATTATTTGCTTACACAAACTGTATGTAATATAATTTAATTTCCATTTAATTTAAAGTAAACTATTGTAGCTTCTGTCTGGGACGCCCGTCACAGGAAGGAAAGACTAAGAACATTATTTGACAATGCTATTTCATGCATTCTGCCTTATTTACACTGTTAAAAAGTTGATTCTAGGGATGCTCATATTGACCGTTTAACTGTTAACCGAAAGTATGAATTTTGACCGATTAATACTATCATTTAAACGGTTAATTTTTTTTTCTTTGCTGCATGGTTAAAGAAAAATATGCTATATATATCTGTTAACTCACGGTGCGCGTCAACACATACAACCACACGTGCCTAGGCTATGTGTGACGGCGTTACTTGCAAAATATGCTACGCGGTATTAAAATACAGCAGTAGTACGAGCTCTTGACTGGCGGAAAGCAAATGAAAGGCGCTCCCCGAGGCGTTATCTCTGTATTCCCGGGACGTCAGCGCCATCTGAGAGGGTGTTTTCTGCCGCAGGTCTAACTGTCAACAGGCTGCGCTCCAGACTAACTCACATCACGTAGACGTGTTACTTTTTAAGCTGTTGTCAGAAACGCTGCAGATGCGTGAAAACTTGATAGGCTGATGTGTGAATCCGGGTTCTGTTTGCTCGTTAATAAACCCGTGAAAAAAAATTGTTCGTCTTTTTAACGGGTCACAGACACTCGTCAACTGTATTTTTATTTAATGCCATTGCCAATTCAATATTATAATCTTATCAGTTAACGGTTAATATTCGGACAGTGAGCACCAGTTGTCGGTCGGGAAAATTAACCGAACTGAGCATCCCTAGTTGATTCTCATGCTAAACATGGAAAAAATTTCAAAAAACGAGTTGGACGTATGACGGAGTACGTCCAAATACACTCCTTCAGGATTCAAACAAGTTTCGGAAAGTTTTTTTTGAGTATGGCCCTGTGTGACATCATAAAGGGCGGAATTCCTTATATGGGCACTTCTCCCGGATGACCGCACACACACACACACCAACCAGAGCAAGAGCGCGCCCATCAACGAGCTTCGTTCGGGTTACGGAACCCGTGGACAGTGTTGCCAAGTCCACGGTTTTTCATGTCCGCGGGTTGAAGAGACCCCAATAATGTGATATTTAGCCCCGGGAATACGAATTTTAGCAGGGGAACCACGCCAATAATGCAGATTTTACCCCCGGAACATGATTTTTACCGGGGAACGCCCCTGAAATGCGATTGGGCTTGTTTTGGGCTTGTTTTGAGTAGCAATTGGGCGGGTTTTGTTGTGAAAACCTAGCAACCCTGTCTTTGTGTTTTTAGACACGAGATCAACAATGTCACTAAAGAAGTGTGTTTCTGGTTGTGAGGGAAAGATCACCTTGTTCAGCTTCACAAATAACCCAGCGTTAAGGGAACAGTGGATGCAGTTTGTGTTTCCGGAGTTCTGCAAGTGTGTGTGTTTGTTCCCGGTCATGAGTGGAAACCGCAGGCGGTGAGTAGGGCTGTCACTTTACGTTCGAAAATCAATTGCACAATCGAAAACAAAAATAGGGAATCGATTTTAACCAAATATGTACACTATTAATTTTAAACGAATTAAACAAATAAAAAAGATAGATGTAACAAAACTCACAAACAAGCAGAAAAAGAAAATAAAGAATTCTGAAAGTGCAGTAGCGTTGCGAAAGCTAAAATACTCCCACCCTGCGCAGCTGGCAATGAAGTACCCGAGTGTCCCTGGGACATCAGTGCGGTCGGAGCGCGTCTTCTCAACAGCTGGACATATAGTGCATAAAAAACACTCTGCTCTGGACCCCGAAAATGTTGATCGACTTCCTTTCCTGTCCAATAATTTGTAATTGGCCTAGCCTTATTTGCACGTTTCATTATACGCCTGCCTAGCCTAAGTGTCGGTTACGTTTAATTAAAAAAAAAAAAAACACATGACCTGTTCTCAAGTAAGTCCATTTAAAGTTTCATTTTTGAACAGTTTTCTATAATGGATTGAATCATTATGTAAAATAATTTTGGAGATTTTTGAATAGCCTAAATCATAAATGCAGTGCTGTTGTAGACTGCGACAGATGTTTCTAGTCCACTGATTTGGAGAAGGTAGCTTCACGTTCAAAGTAGGCTAGTCCTTCAGTGAATTTTAAGGTTTATTTTCAACCTCTTTTCATGGGCTACAATCGCCTACGTAGGTGAAATTTGTTTGACATTTCTAATCGTAAACACAGCCGTGTTGAAGCCTGCAGTAATGTTTTTCACTGATGTTATGGCAGTCCACTCTGCTTATTGTTTTTCGAGAATGTTGCACTCCTGTTTATCATTGTGCACGAAACTTCACGCCAATAAATCATCAGAAATATTGCTGACTTGTGCGTCTCAAGCGCCCTCTTTACGTTCGTCCTAATGCCTGTTAGTTGTCCGTGGATTGGCCTATATTTGGCGTTGAAAATGGAAACGTCTTTAGACATGGAAAATCTATTTTAACAGTCGATTCAATGAACACATGTCTCAAATTGAACAGAATTTTTTCACAAAAGTGACAGCCGTAGCGGTGAGTGAAACTGCATCAAATGTGTGTGTTTTGTTGGCAATCGGCGCGTAAGTGCATATAATATGAACAACACCAACGTATAGTGAATCGACAGTTATCCAGGGATAATGCCATGATGTGTGTGTGTGTGTCTCTTTAGCTCCGCCCACTGCACGCCTCCACGGACTCGGCTGTTTTCTGAAAGAATCGGTACAGTGTATCTGTCTTTTATAAATATGATAAACTAAAGACTCTTGGGAGATATGAAGGATCAACACTACTCTATAGATACTCAAGACTAACATGAGACTGGCAGAAACTGTGTGTGTTATGACCCTTTAATACTGTATGTGTGTGTGTGTGTGTGTGTGTGCGAAGACGAAAAATACACTCACATCATCATCATCATCTTCATCATCATCATCGTCGTCGTCGCTGTCAGCGGTGCTGCGCTTGTATCCGGGCGGCAGCGGTGGTCCGACAACATCATCATCATCACCTTCATCTTCCTCCTCCTTTTGAGGAGGCAGCGGTGGGCCGATGACATCAGAGTCACTGTCGCTGCTGCTGTCAGCTTCCTGTTTCCTGTTCACACAAACACAGGAGAGATGGCGGTGACTGAGCTGAAGCGCTGAACGGCTCGTCCTCATCAACCAGTGACGTTACCTGGACGTGGATGTGGACGGCTTCTCTTTGAGGCTCACGGGACGAGCGCCGCTGCTCTCCTGCACTTCCTGTCTCTGACGCTCCTCTGTGACAGTAAAGGTCAAGGTTGAAATGGCGTCTATTGAGACGGAATCACACGTGAAGAGCGGATCAAATAAACGGACTGACCTAAAGCACGCTGGCTTCTCTCGATGGCCGTCCGCCTCGTCTGCTCAAACATGGCCTCCAGGTCAAAGGTTCGCGCTTTCTTTCCTGAGAGTGAACGAAATGTTACAACTGAACATGTGACTCTGACACAACACACACACACACTCTGTGCTGAAACACTCACCGAACCCAGAGAAGCCCATGATCGATGAGATGTCTGCATCGTTACTGGAGTCACCTGTCAATCACAGCAAACAAACTAAGCATTCATATCTACATGTATTTTATTTTTATTTTAAACTATGAATAATGCATGGGTGGTAGGAATAAATTAATAAAATAAAAATTAATAAATAAAAATTAATAAAATAATTTCTATTATTATTATTATTATTATTACAGAATTTCTATTATTACCTTCATAAAAAGTAAAACAGTGTATATTTATTTATTTATTTATTTATTTATTTTAAACTATGAATAATGCATGGGTGGTAAGAATAAATGAATACAATTAAAATTAATTAAAAAAATAATAATAAAATAAAAATTTCTATTATTATTACAGAATTTCTATTATTACCTTTATAAAAAGTAATACAGTGTACATTTATTTATTTATGTATTTTAAACCATGAATAATGTATGGGTGGTAGGCAAAAGTTATTGAAATAAAAACATTTAAAATAATAATAATAATCTATAGGGAAAATATTCATTTTAGAATATCTATTTTTACTATTACTGCAGAATTTCTATTATTACCTTTACAAAAAGTATTACAATATTTATTTATTTATTTATTTTAAATGATGAATATTGTATGGGTGGTAGGCAAAAGTTATTAAAATAAAAAATATATAAATAATAATAATAATAATACCATAATAATAATAATAATAATAATAATATATAGAGAAAAATTGTTTCATTTTAGAATGTCTATAATATCACTGCAGAATTTCTTTTATTACTTTTTAATAAAGGTAATACAGTGTATATTTATGTATTTATTCTGAAGGATGAATAATTTATGGGTGGTAGACAATTTTTTTAATTTTTTTTTATTTTAATAAAATAAAAAAAATTTTTTATAATAATCTAAAGGGAAATTAGAGTTTTCTAATTTTTATTATTACCTTTATTTATTTATTAATTTATTTTAAACTATAAATAATGCATGGGTGGTAGGCAAAAGTTATTAGGCAAGAGTTTCATTTTAGAATGTCTATAATATTACTGCAGAATTTCTATTATTACTTTTATATAAAGTAACAGTGTATATTTAATTATTTATTTTGAATATATTATTTGAATAATGTATGGGTGGTAGGCAAAAATTAATAAAAGAAATGACAAATAAGAATAATTATATACAGGTAAAATATACGTTTCATTTCACAAAAAGCACTAGAGTATTTATTTATCTAAACAATAAATGTATAAGTGGTAGGCAAAAGTTATTAAAATCAAAATAATAATAATAATAATCTATAGGGAAAATTAGTGTGTCATTTTAGAATGTCTATTATTTCCATTATTGCAGAATTTATATTATTACCTTCATAAAAAGTAATACAGTGTATATTTATGGGTTTATTTTGAAGGATGAATAATTTATAAGTGAAAGGCAAAAATTTATAAAATAAAAAAATGACAAAAAATAATAATTTAAAGGTAAAACATGACTTTCATTTTAGATTTTCTATCATTATAATAGAATTTCTATTATTTACAAAAAGAAATAAGGGTATATTTATTTCGAATGATGAATAATATGTGGGTGGTAGGCAAAAAATAATAAAATAAAAAATGATTAATAATAAATAATAATAATAGTCTAAAGGGGACATTAGAGTTTCATTTTGGAATTTCTATTATTACTTTTCTATTAAAAATATAAGATTTACGTATGTATTTATTTAAAGCGATTAATCATGTATGGGTGATTGATAGGCAAAAACTAAAAACAAAAATTATTAAATAATAACAATAATAAACAAAAGTAAAAATAAGAGAAGAATTTAAGCCTTTACAAAAGAAATACAAACCATATGCCAATGATAATGTCGAATGATTACAGCATTTTTACAGTATATCGATAATTGTATTCAGTGTAGTTTAGTATATCCAGGGCACTTCAACGAATACCATCAACAAACAACATAATATTGCAAACATGTTGTGTATTTTCACTCATACGGCAGTCAATGTCACAGAAACGAAGGCTAAAGTTTCCTATATGTGAATTATTATTAAATAATGATCAGAATCACATGTGCCTCAGGAGTCTCTGATGATTATAACCGCTGCTCTGACTGGATTTGACTTCATTAAATCATCGCAGCTTTCAGCAAAACACTGTCCTGCACTTTTAACATATTTATCTCACTTATAAGAGAGAAATACTTTACGACTGATGAATAAAAGTCACAAACTCACCAGCATCACTGCTCTGGTCAGCCATGACAATAATATCGTGCACTTCCTGGACGCCGGAAGTCAAAATAAAAGTCTCTCCTAAATACAAGTCCTCAGTTACTTTTGAGAAATGTTTGTCTTGACGCTTTTACCGAGTATTTGTTCATACAGAATAATAATTATTAATAATTTGACTAGAAATAAATAAATAGGAATATAAAAAAATCAGTCACAAAATCCATTGTTATTTTGAAGCTGATAATATAAACACACGATTGTTTTCCAACTAATCTGAAGATGAAATCCTTTCATTATTATCTGAATAATAATAGCTAATAAGGGCTTTTCAAACCTTTAGATGCCACGGACTCCCAGATATGAACATCCTCTTGTGAGGGACCCCCATTTAAAAGACATCTGTCGTTTATAAACACCCAATTAACACACTAAAAATATGATATTTATCTAACATTAGTTTCTATTAAGTTACTTTATGCTCGATTAATCGCATCCAAAATAAAAGTTTGTGTTTACATAATATATGTGTGTGTACTGTGTATAATTATTATGTATATATAAATACACACACATGTATATATTTAAGAATTTTTTATATATATATATAAATTATATAAATATATACAATATACATGCAAATATTTCTTAAATATATAAATGAATATGTATTTATATATACATAATTATACACAGTACACACACATATATTATGTAAACACAAACTTTTATTTTGGATGCGATTAATCGCAATTAATCGATTTGACAGCACTATTTATTATATATCTTTTCTACTCGCTATAATAATGTACTGTTAAATGTATAATTTATTTATTTCAATCTAATTTGAGTGTGAAATAAATAAATACGTAATTAAATGTTAAATTAACAATCAAATATAAAAAAATTAAAATAAATTCGATTAAAATAAATAAAAATGCGATTAAAAAACATTTTTATTAATCTAATAGAGTAATAAATGTGTAATAAATTAATAGCAATTATATTTCTTCTTAGAAATGGTGCTTCTTCCAATCTGATGACAATATTTCTGCTCAGATCATATTTGATGATATGGATGTCATTAATAAATAGGAGATATGAGATCTTCAGTTTCACATTATTTCATTAAAGGATTGTCAAATTAACAAATCTTAGAAATGCAATAAAACAAATTTAACACTAAATTACAATGTAACACTTTACAGTAAAGTCCCATTCATTAGTATTACTTAATGCATTAGTTATCATGAACTAACAATGAGCAATATACAGCATTATTAATCTTTAGTTAATAAAATTACAAACCCGATTCCAAAAAAGTTGGGACACTGTACAAATTGTGAATAAAAAAGGAATGCAATAATTTATTCACAATAGAATATAGATAACATATCAAATGTTGAAAGTGAGACATTTTGAAATGTCATGCCAAATATTGGCTCATTTTGGATTTCATGAGAGCTACACATTCCAAAAAAGTTGGGACAGGTAGCAATAAGAGGCCGGAAAAGTTAAATGTACATATAAGGAACAGCTGGAGGACCAATTTGCAACTTATTAGGTCAATTGGCAACATGATTGGGTATAAAAAGAGCCTCTCGGAGTGGCAGTGTCTCTCAGAAGTCAAGATGGGCAGAGGATCACCAATTCCCCCAATGCTGCGGCGAAAAATAGTGGAGCAATATCAGAAAGGAGTTTCTCAGAGAAAAATTGCAAAGAGTTTGAAGTTATCATCATCTACAGTGCATAATATCATCCAAAGATTCAGAGAATCTGGAACAATCTCTGTGCGTAAGGGTCAAGGCCGGAAAACCATACTGGATGCCCGTGATCTTCGGGCCCTTAGACGGCACTGCATCACATACAGGAATGCTACTGTAATGGAAATCACAACATGGGCTCAGGAATACTTCCAGAAAACATTGTCGGTGAACACAATCCACCGTGCCATTCGCCGTTGCCGGCTAAAACTCTATAGGTCAAAAAAGAAGCCATATCTAAACATGATCCAGAAGCGCAGGCGTTTTCTCTGGGCCAAGGCTCATTTAAAATGGACTGTGGCAAAGTGGAAAACTGTTCTGTGGTCAGACGAATCAAAATTTGAAGTTCTTTTTGGAAAACTGGGACGCCATGTCATCCGGACTAAAGAGGACAAGGACAACCCAAGTTGTCATCAGCGCTCAGTTCAGAAGCCTGCATCTCTGATGGTATGGGGTTGCATGAGTGTGTGTAGCATGGGCAGCTTACACATCTGGAAAGGCACCATCAATGCTGAAAGGTATATCCAAGTTCTAGAACAACATATGCTCCCATCCAGACGTCGTCTCTTTCAGGGAAGACCTTGCATTTTCCAACATGACAATGCCAGACCACATACTGCATCAATTACAACATCATGGCTGTGTAGAAGGATCCGGGTACTGAAATGGCCAGCCTGCAGTCCAGATCTTTCACCCATAGAAAACATTTGGCGCATCATAAAGAGGAAGATGCGACAAAGAAGACCTAAGACAGTTGAGCAACTAGAAGCCTGTATTAGACAAGAATGGGACAACATTCCTATTCCTAAACTTGAGCAACTTGTCTCCTCAGTCCCCAGACGTTTGCAGACTGTTATAAAAAGAAGAGGGGATGCCACACAGTGGTAAACATGGCCTTGTCCCAACTTTTCTGAGATGTGTTGATGCCATGAAATTTAAAATCAACTTATTTTTCCCTTAAAATGATACATTTTCTCAGTTTAAACATTTGATATGTCATCTATGTTGTATTCTGAATAAAATATTGAAATTTGAAACTTCCACATCATTGCATTCTGTTTTTATTCACAATTTGTACAGTGTCCCAACTTTTTTGGAATTGGGTTTGTACAATTCTTCATTGTTAGTTCACACAGTGCATTAACTAATGTTAACAGATGCAACTTTGGGGCGTGGCTACTGTAGTAAGCGGAGAGTTTGGTGCGTGGCTGCGGTTGCAGATGGTGTTTGGTGCGTGGCTACTGTAGCAGACTGAGAGTTTAGGCCGTGGCTACTGTAGCAGGTGGAGAGTTTGGGGCGTGGCTACTGTAGCAGGTGGAGAGTTTGGGGCGTGGGTACTGTAGCAGACTGAGAGTTTGGGGCGTGGCTACTGTAGCAGGTGGAGAGTTTGGGGAGTGGCTACTGTAGCAGTTGGAGAGTTTGGGGCGTGGCTACTGTAGCAGACTGAGAGTTTGGGGCGTGGCTACTGTAGCAGGTGGAGAGTTTGGGGAGTGGCTACTGTAGCAGTTGGAGAGTCTGGGGCGTGGCTACTGTAGCAGGTGGAGAGTTTGGGACGTGGGTACTGTAGCAGACTGAGAGTTTGTGGCGTGGCTACTGTAGCAGTTGGAGAGTCTGGGGCGTGGCTACTGTAGCAGGTGGAGAGTTTGGGGCGTGGGTACTGTAGCAGACTGAGAGTTTGTGGCGTGGCTACTGTAGCAGACTGAGAGTTTGTGGCGTGGCTACTGTAGCAGGCGGAGAGTTTGGGGAGTGGCTACTGTAGCAGACTGAGAGTTTGGGGCGTGGCTACTGTAGCAGGTGGAGAGTTTGGGGAGTGGCTACTGTAGCAGGCGGAGAGTTTGGGGAGATGCTACTGTAGCAGGTGGAGAGTTTGGGGAGTGGCTACTGTAGCAGACTGAGAGTTTGTGGCGTGGCTACTGTAGCAGACTGAGAGTTTGTGGCGTGGCTACTGTAGCAGGCGGAGAGTTTGGGGAGTGGCTACTGTAGCAGACTGAGAGTTTGGGGCGTGGCTACTGTAGCAGGTGGAGAGTTTGGGGCGTGGCTACTGTAGCAGGTGGAGAGTTTGGGGAGTGGCTACTGTAGCAGGTGGAGAGTTTGGGGAGTGGCTACTGTAGCAGGTGGAGAGTTTGGGGCGTGGCTACTGTAGCAGGTGGAGAGTTTGGGGCGTGGCTATTGTAGCAGGTGGAGAGTTTGGGGAGTGGCTACTGTAGCAGGTGGAGAGTTTGGGGCGTGGCTACTGTAGCAGGCGGAGAGTTTGGGGAGTGGCTACTGTAGAGTTTGAGGCGTGGCTACTGTAGCAGGTGGAGAGTTTGGGGAGTGGCTACTGTAGAGTTTGGGGCGTGGCTACTGTAGCAGGGGGAGAGTTTGGGGAGTGGCTACTGTAGCAGGCGGAGAGTTTGGGGCATGGCTACTTTTGATTTAAAAATATATTAGTAAATGTTGAAATGAACATTAACTAGATTAATGTTGTAGAAGTATTAGTTTATAATAACTAATGTAGTTAACTTATGTTAACAAATGAAACCTTATTGTACAGTGTTACCAAGAACCTACACAAAGTGAATGGTAAAGACATTTGAAGGCTTGTCTTATTGTTTGTGGAGAGCTCTGCGTTCTGTCAGACATCCAGAAATGAGACGATGTGGAAGCAAACCAACAATGCACCTGTGAGCGATTCTTGTTTATTCCGCACAAATCTGTGCCGACAACTTACTCAAACAGTCAAAACACAAATGATACACATACACAAATACCACAATCATTCACAGTCAACAGCTGCGTAACATCTGGAGTGAAAACAGGAGGTTTTTGGAAAGCATCCCTTCACTGCTGTTCGTCGTCCTCCTCTGCCACGATCCTCTCGATGGCGGCCCAGTCCAGTTTGCTCAGAACGCTGCCGGTGCTTTGAGAAAGATCCAGATCCAGATCTCGCAGAGGATCGACGGTTGTGAATGCTTCATCACTCTGGAGAACACAAAAATCACATGAGCTGCTGTGCAGGACGGCGTATGTTCAGAACTCAATACTAGTGTGATGTTTCCAGCGCAGTATGTACTGTATACTTGCCTTAACCCTCTGATATTCATTTATTTTTATTTTTTTATTACATTTACAAAACACAACAAACAAAATGCATACAAGGAACAGATACTGTCAGCACTGCTTATAAACACTGCAAGATTTCATATGACATACTAATACCAGATAGTATTCCTCACTCTGCAGTCAGACCGAAGTCAATAAGCATACTTTCTTTTTATTAAATAAATGTACTATATTTATATATAACTATATATATTTTTCTTTCAATATGTATTTTCCATTTCATGATACTAGACAATATTCACTTCTAAATTATTTCTATATAAAAATATGATTATTAGAAAAAAATATTTAATATTTTGAATTAATGCAGTTTAAGTATAAAAGATTTTTTATGTTAAAATGCATTCTCTTAACCGTTTATTGTTCATTGACTACTATTAGTATGCCATTCATGGGGTTATCTGCCCCAAAAGTGTAAACATTGAGCCTCTCAATCAGCATCAGAACACTGAGAGCTCTGCTCAGATGTGTCAATCACTTTCCAGCTCAACCAATAGCGTGAGTTTGGGGCGTGGCTACTGTAGCTGGCGGAGCCAGAGGGTGTATAAATGTGACCCATGCTGGCAATTAGAGTCACAATGAGCACATTTTCAAAAATTAGTTATTGTTATTTTCACATTCTCTTAAAAAAAAAAAAAGATTTATGATTTGTTTGAATCGGACAAAAAAAATGACTGAGCTACACCTGTTTGAAGTCGATATAGTCAGCAAAGTCAGTTTTGAGGTTCCAAAACAAAATCACCTAGCAACCAAACCTTAAAATCCCTGGCAATAACACCAAATTTGACACACACTAAGTCAACACCAAATATATATAGGAAAAATATATATAAATTTTTTTTTCCATGATCCCACAATTGTTTGATTAACATTAATGAAACAGACAGTCTATATATTAAGATCTACTGTAAGGCACGGGTCACAAATGTATGTAGAGCCCTATATAAAAATACATATAGAAGGCTGTGTATTTCCTAGATCACGGGTGTCCGAACTCCAGGACCTCTGTCCTGCAAAGTTCAGCTCTAACCCCAGTTAAACACACCTGAACCAGCTGATCAAGCATCCAGGCAGGTGTGTTAAGGCAAGTTGGAGCTAAACTCTGCAGGAGAGTGGCCCTCCAGGACCGAGTTTGGACAGCCCTGTCCTAGATGCTTATATGAGTATTTTCAAACATAATTACTTACTTTTATTAGGTTTTGCACTTGGATATATATATTTATACATTTAAAATATTTCAATGTGGCTGGTTTGTAGATTGTACCCCAATAAATTGCTCTGATTTTTGTATTTCCCATTAATTTCCTATCATTTTGGCCATTTAGCCTTTTCTAATTATTTCATATTTTTTGTGTGTGTATTCATATAGTAAGTTTGGTCAAGTCACTAAGTTTTGTACCATTCCAATGCACTAAAAATAGAAAATGTAAAAAGTTTTCGTCTAAAATTAAGACAACCAGATGGTTAAAAGGACACCTAACGAGGCAGCTAACTAGGTTTTGTTAGGTTGGTAAGTCACATTTGTTAGTGTTTGTGAACTTCTCACCTGTCTGATGTCATGATCCTCCATCAGAAGAAACCTGTGGACGTCATCTGGACTCACTGCGTCTCTGTCTTCCACATGTGTCTGATCTTTCTCTTTCTCTGCTCTCGGTTTTGCTGTAGACGTGTGGAACCCATTTTTCATCCCTACAGAAGAACAAACATGAATATATGAAGGAATATCTTATATTTGCATATATCCTTGCATAATTCTATCTGTATATACACTATATTGCCAAAAGTATTGGGACACCCCTCCAAATCACTAATTCAGGTGTTCAATCACTTCATGGCCACAGGTGTATAAATCAAGCACTAGGCATGCAGACGCTTCTACAAACATTTGTGAAAGAATGGGTCACTCTCAGGAGCTCAGTGAACTCAAGCGTGGTACCGTGATAGGTTGCCACCTGTGCAATAAGTCCATTCCTGAAATTTCCTCACTACTAAATATTCCACGCTCAACTGTTAGTGGGATTATAACAAAGTGGAAGCAATTGGGAACAACAGCAACTCAGCCACGAAGTGATAGGCCACGTGAAATCACAGAGCGTGGTCAGCGCATGCTGAGGGTCACAGTGCGCAGAAGTCACCAACTTTCTGCAGTCAATAGCTACAGACCTCCAAACTTCTGTGGCCTTCAGATTAGCTCAAGAACAGTGTGTAGAGAGCTTCATGGAATGGGTTTCCATGGCCGAGCAGCTCATCCAAGCCTTACATCACCAAGTGCAATGCAAAGCGTGGGATGCAGTGGGGTAAAGCACGCCGCCACTGGACTCTAGAGCAGTGGAGATGTGTTCTCTGGAGTGACCAATCACGCTTCTGTGTCTGGCAATCCCATGAACGAGTCTGGGTTTGGCGGTTGCCAGGAGAACGGGACTTGCCTGACTGCATTGTGCCAAGTGTAAAGTTTGGTGGAGGGGGGATTATGGTGTGGGGTTGTTTTTCAGGGGTTGGGCTTGGCTCCTTAGTTCCAGTGAAAGGAACTCTTAATGCTTCAGCATACCAAGACATTTTGGACAATTTCATGCTCCCAACTTTGTGGGAACAGTTTGGGGACGGCCCCTTCCTGTTCCAACATGACTGCGCACCAGTGCACAAAGCAAGGTCCATAAAGACATGGATGAGCGAGTTTGGTGTGGAGGAACTTGACTGGCCTGCACAGAGTCCTGACCTCAACCCGATAGAACACCTTTGGGATGAATTAGAGCGGAGACTGCGAGCCAGGCCTTCTCGTCCAACATCAGTGCCTGACCTCACAAATGCGCTTCTAGAAGAACGGTCAAAAATTCCCATAAACACACTCCTAAACCTTGTGGAAAGCCTTCCCAGAAGAGTTGAAGCTGTTACATCTGTAAAGGGTGGGCCAACTCCATATTAAACCCTACGGATTAAGAATGGGATGCCATTAAAGTTCATGTAAAGGCAGGCGTCCCAAAACTTTTGGCAATATAGTGTATATATAAGTGCATAAGTAAATCTCATTCTGATTCTGATATTTTTACAAAAAAAAAAAACATTAAAAAACTCCATACTCTGATGAACGGTCTTCGTCCCTTGTCTGGTTCTCGGGTCGGACAGCATTCCGCGGCGAGTAACCTGGGATAACCGGTCGCCTGGAAGATCGCTGGCTGAATGTGAAACGTGAGATTTAAGCGATACTTAGTTTTCAAATGATCACACTCAACATTAATAAATGAAATCATACAATATGAACCTGGTCTGTGCAGCCCGAGCCTCCCGCTCAATGAGCCGTGGGCTTTTGCAGCAGATTTCCTCTGAAGCACAACAGTCTTTCCGAGAGAAGATGCCGAGCGTCTGTGTGGTCCGCTCTGGTTCTTGGGAGTTCTCTTATTTTTCCCAGAGGACTGACTTCTGCTCCTGAAACACAGAGCAGGACATTTAGCGTGATTTGTGCTCCTTCTCCAAACAAAACACTCTGGCTCTGTCTCAAAAACACAGCGATTTGCCAAAAAGTTCCTGTAAAGATGCATCACATTTAGCTGATTGCAGAAGGCATTGCACAGAGCTAGTACAGAAGGAAGAGTAGCACATATGGCACTGACCTGAGTGTCTCGTGGGGATTTGTGGGAAGGTTCAGCGGTGTCGTGAGCAGGTCAGTGATCAGACTGCAGGCGTCACGAGCTCTCTGTTCATGATGCTCCTGAAGAACCTTCCTGAGAGCACATGGAATAATAGGAAGCATGTGGGAAACCACTGGAGAGATGCCTCCCAATTCACATACTCAGGCACTATTTTATGCCATTTTGTAGTATAAATAGTGTATTCACACTTAAAATGCTTGCAAATGCACTTAATTAACCGAAGAAACAAATGTTGCACACGTCATGCATTCAACTGCCACAGCTTTAATTATTTACTGGAAGGGGCGGGGCTATCAGACTCTGACGTTCGATGACAAAATAACCATATCAAATTCATACACTAGACGGTTGAGTCCATAGTATAAGTGCATAGTGTATAGTGCGTCATTTTGGACACAACTAATGTTAGTTTAACACACGTAAACACAGAACCATACCTGTCTCTTTCTTCTTTGCTTTTCTTGTTGGATGCCAGATCAACAGAGGTTAGATTCTGCAACGGGGATGAATTATTCAGAAAAGTAAAGTTATCAAGAGTTTTGTGCAAAACTAAAGCTTCAAGCTTTACTTGTAGACTTCAAAACATATGGAAAAATGCTAGAGACTGTCCAGATTCGAAGCAAAATGAATGGAAAAGGTGATTTATCTGGAGTTTACTTCAGTATTGAAGTAAAGCTGTGTATAATATTTGTGAAGAAATTCATTAATTTTAAAAAAGTGCTGGATTTAAAGTTCACAGCCGCACACTTTATTCCAAGAAAATATCTGTAATGTACGGCCTTATATATAACATTATTATTAATATTTCTATATAATCGGACGGTTTGTAATTTGAAATGTTTGTTGAGCATCAGATCATCATTATTAGAATGATTTGTGAAGGATCATGTGACACTGAAGACTGGAGTAATGATGATAAATTCAGCTTTGATCACAGGAATAAATTACACTTTACTACTGTATATATTCACATAGAGAACAGGTACTTTAAATTGTAATAATATTTCACAATTTTTGCTGTATTTTTGATCAAATAAACGCAGCCTTGGTGAGCAGAAAAGACTTTCAAAAACATGAAAACATGAAAAAAATCTTACCAACCCCAACCAACTCCTTTAAATGGTACTGTATAAATATGTATAACGGTAAAATATTTTATCAATATATATAATATCAATATGCAAATAATACATGGTTCATAATCCAACAGAAATAAGGCTTTGCATGAAGAAAAACTGGAATACTGATTCTGAGAATAGTTATCATCAAAAGCAAACAGTTTGACAATGTAATCAGTGATGTTTGATGAGAAGCGTCTCACATGTGTAAGAGGAGAGATGAAGGGTCTGCGCTCGCTCTCTCTCTTCTCTTCCCTCTGTTTGCGGTATTCCGTCAGTCGCTCTCTCTGCTTCCTCCTCATCCACATCCTCAGATCCCTCCGCTCCTCCTCCATCATGGCTCCGCTCGGCGTGACCTTTGACCTGCCGCCCACCACAAATAAACAGACCAATCAAATCAATCAGTAAATATGTCACACATCCCTCACTAATCTACTTAGCAGGGCTGTTGATAGCCAATCATAACAGAGATCATTTACATTTAGATGTTCATCAATCAGACACTTCTATCCAAACAGGGTAAGAGTAGACAACTAAAACTATTTAAAACATTTTTGTTATCTGAAAAATTAAATAAAAGAATAAAAGAAAAAAAATATATAAAAAAATAAAATAAAAAAAATTATTTCATTTTAGTTGCAAAGGCAACATTTCTAATTTCCGTTTAGTTTAAGTTGAAAATGATTAAAACTAAAACTGAAATAAAAATGAATATATGTTCATCAGTCAGACACTTTTATCCAAACAGGGTAAATATAGACAGCTAAAAATATTAAAACATTTTTGTTATCTGAAAAATAAATGAATAAAATTAAATAAAAAAATAAAAAATAAAAAAAGAATAATAATAAAATAAAAATAAATAAAATAAAATATTTATAAAAAATTATTTCATTTTAGTTGCAAAGACAACATTTCTAATTTCCGTTTACTTTAAATTGAAGTTAAAATTACTAAATTAAAATTAAAATTACTAAAACAGAAATAAAAATTAATTTATTCATCAGTCAGACACTTTTATTCAAACAGGGTAAATATAAACACTTAAAACTATTTTTTAAAAATTGTTATCTCGAAAAAAAAATAAAAAATTTAATAAGAAAATAAAATAAAATAAAAAATAAATAAATAAAATAAAATATTTATACAAATTATTTCAGTTAGTTGCAAAGGCAACATTTCTAATGTCCGTTTAGTTCACGTTGAAGTACTTAAAATGAGTGACTAAAACTGAAATAAAAATGAATAAAAACTATATATACATATTAAAAAACATACACATAAAAACACAACATTAACTGAACTTAAAAAGAAAATGCTAAACATAAAAATAAAAACTAATTCAAAATATTAATAAAAACTATAATGGCATATTAATGATAGTAAAATAACATTGCATCTGAGTAAAAACTGCTTATGAAAAACTCAACAACTGTTTTTTGATGAAAGAAACTTTGACTTACACCATAACAGCACTCCAGGGAAAGAAATATATGGTACAACTACTATCAAAATTGTCGTCAGCTGATTTCTTGAGTCTCACCTGCTCAGGTGAAGCGTTCCTGATGGAGACAGATCCAGCACTGATCGGGATAAAGCCCCGTCCCTGATTAACTCACACAAAATGTCCTTCACGTCACTGAGGCCGCTCACACCGAGAGTCTCCTCCGCCGGTCTGATCACAGACAAACAGAGGAAAATCACAAGGACAAATACAGAGACATCACCGGCAAAGGCTGGAAGGGTCAAATACTTTCATACAAACTTACATCCCAGGATTCTCAAGCAAAGACTCCGACAAACCCTCCATCAAACCTGCAGGGAAAGAATTAACACACACGTCTATGACTGCAGCTGTAGGTGTATGTTACGTGTGTGTGTGTGTGTGTGTGTGTGATGCAGGTCTCTCACCTGGATTGGCATCTCGCTCACACTGCTCTGGTTTCACTGAAAACAACAAGATCATGTTAAACTGAGGACGTGAGGAACCTAAACCACTGGAGTGTCTGACACTGGATTAATACACAAAGTGATGCAGTGAACATCTAATTCAATTCAAATTTATTTATAAAGCACTTTAAAAACTAGAGTACACCAAAATGCTGTATAATTACAAGAAATTAATTAAAAGCAAACATAAAAGCACATAAAGACGGTTTAAGGTGTGTATGTGAGTACAGATGATGATGATGATGATGATGATGTACCTGCAGGAGGAGAGCGCTCGTGATGGACTGAACTTCGGCTCAATACAGAAGAAGACAAAACCTCCTCATCTTCTGTCTCTGGGCCAAACCGATGCGGTGAAGGACAGTAACTCCTCACTGTTCAGATTCAGTAGAAACACAAATGTGTTCAGTGGCCTTGTGTATTTATTATTTTCTTTATAAAGCTACTAAAGCTTTCTAACCTTCTTGTATGACTCTGAGTGCGCTGGAGAGAGGTTTCTTCTCCACGCCGGCTGTCATTGAGGGGCTCAGTGTCTCAATAGTGTTCACCAACTGAAAGAGAACAGGGCACAAATCAATGGCATCGGTTTTACCGTATCAATCTCAGCAGAAAACAGCGTCTTCTCCACATGAACAACACCAACCAAACTCTTCCATTCTCAGAGACAGCTACAGTGAGTGAGGGCGGGGCAAAGAGACCGTTCAGCCAATCAAGACCATCTGGCATTATGCAAATTAGTTACAAACCTACAGTCAAACCAAAATTTATTCAGACACCTTTAACATTTTCTCACATTATCACAGTTTATTCGCTATAGTTTAGAAAATGGTAATAAAATATGACCAGAACTCAGAGTTAAACTGTCAGAACAAATTCATCTTGATAATGTGAGATAACTTTGATAGAAAGGGATGTAATGGATTACAATCAACCAATCAGCTGTTAGATTTATTAGATAATACCAATTTTAGCTCAACCAATGACCAAGCACTGCTTCATTTTGTTCAGTCTGTGGTGTCAAAGGTCATATTAGCAATTAAAGAACAAACACTTCAGCAAAACATGCTCAGCTCAAAGTGTCAGAATCATTTTGCTCCCAAATTTTACTGGTAGTCACTGTATGAAGAGTTTTTGGGTATAATATGTCACAGTTGACTTTATTTTGCTCTCCTCACATTATAACTGAACTATAGTGTCCTGCACACACACTAGAGAAACATTATATCTGTGTCTGAATCATTTTTGGTTTGACTGTAGGTTTGTAACAGGAAGTGAGACTGGAATTACTGACGACTCGTTCAGAATGGGTTCATGCACTTTGATCTTTGAAGCTTTTCAGACTTTCTACATTCACAAACAGCTGCATTACACACTACACGAAAGGTCATACAAAAAAAGCATAATAGGGGCACTTTAATTACATTTTCTCTCTCTGTGATTTAAATTTTAGATTGTTTGTTGGTTGTGTTTGACAGAACACAGTCTTACCCAACATGCGCTGTTGGGGCTCTATCACACACCCGGCGCATTGCGACGCAGTGTTTGCTAGTTTCAGCCCGACGCAGTTCTCATGTTCACGTCCAGCTCCACGTTGTTTAAATATCAAATGCACTGGCGCATCTGTTCACCCATGGGCGTCTGGTCTAAACCAGGTGTGTTCAGGAGCATTGTTGGAGCGTTGCTATTGTGAGGAACTGAAAACGACTGCACCATTGACCAACACAAACCTGCTCTAAAGTCAATAGCGCAGTATTTTTTGTGTTATTTAAAGGGTGTGTTAATAATATGAGCCTATAGGTGGTGCACAACGCACGTACACTCTGATTATTACACACACAGGGACACGCAGCAGCACACACACGTTTAAATATTAAAACTAAAAGGATTGCTCTCTGGAGAAGCGTTCAGTTTTTCCGCTCCATGTAAATAGTGAATCCGCCATGGCGCGAGCACAACTGGCTTTTAAAGGGAAAGGGAGATAAGACTCTGATTGGTTTATTGCACGTTACGCCCAAAACACACCCATGACTCATTAAAGCCGCGTTTCCACCGCGGGAACTTTCCCCGGGAACTAGGGACTTTAGGGTGGTACTCGGTGTGTTTCGACCGCAGGAACCAGGGTCTAAATAAAGTTCCGGGTAAAGATTTCCCCCTCAAAACGGCCCTGCTTGCGAGGTAGTACTTTTTCAAAGTTCAGGAACTTTCGGGGGTGGGACTTGGGCGCTGAACATGCTGATTGGTTGAGCTCACACAGCATTTTATTTCTTATTTTTATTGCTATTCAAATCAACAATGGAGTTTAAAAAAATACGACCGATGGACCGACGACGAGGTTCAGGCTTTATGAAGTTTATTTGCGGAGGACAAAATCCAGTGGGTTCTGGAAAGTCGCGCGCAGTCCTACGTCACCGGACTAATCTTCACAGTACTTTAGACCGCCATGGAAACGCAGACAGCAGCAGGTCTGGGGGAAAAAGAGTTCCTGGGACAAATTGTTCCGGGTAATTCTGGTGGAAACAGGGCTTAAGAGACTAGGGACAACCCTTTTGGACCATGACCGTTTTTCCCATCGTTAAACTAGCAAAAGTGGATTCGGACGCGCCCTAAGAGCACCTGCGCCATGAGCTTCAGACCATGAGCTCAGATCGTTATAATAGGGCCCTCACCAGTCTGGTGTTGGCGAACTCTCTGTCCATGTGATCGGCGATGCTCTGCAGCCTGAGCAGTTGAGCGTCCATCTCTGACAGCCGCGCTGAGATCTGACTCCTGGACATCAACGCCCGCTCCAAACCAGGCATCTTAACAGCTTTCAGCACGCTCAGAGTCACGGGGTCTCCGCCGAGCACAGCTTCAGGAGAGATGCACACTACTGAGGGACCTGCAGGAAATACAGACCAGTTCGTTTGGATAGGACACTACATTTAGGATGGTCTGACCGGCAGGTGGTTATAATTACTAAAGTAATGTACAGTATCTATCAGCTGATATTTGACCATTCTGAGATCTGCATTGGTTGTTAATAACTGATTAATAGTGTTACTTACTCATGATTCAGCTCAAATATTTTTTTTGAATATTTTACAGTCATTATTATTATTATATGTTATATAATGTATATCATTTATATTACACTGGCAGTCAAAAGTTTTTTCTTTTTCTCAACAAGGATGAATTTATTTGATCATGAATAAAGTAATATTGTGAAGTATTATTGCATTTTTAAATAACTGTTTTCTATTGTAATATGTTTTAATATGCAATTTATTCCGTTGATGCAAAGCTAAATTATCATCAGAATGACTGGATTAGATTTTATGATTAGAATGATTTGTGAAGGATCATGTGACACTGAAGACTGGAGTAATGATGATAAATTCAGCTTTGATCACAGGAATAAATTACACTTTACTATATATTCACATAGAGAACAGCTGATTTACACTGGAATAATATTTCACTATTTTTACTGTATCATTGATCACATAAATGCAGCCTTGGTGAGCAGAAGAGACTCTTTCAAAAACATTAAAACATAATTAATCTAAACTTTTGACTGCCAGTATATACAGTTATTGCTAATTTAATTTCAAGAACGTCTCATTGGCTATATCTAAACTGTACTAAACATATACATATATACACATATACACACACACATACATATATATATATATAAAGTGTGTATGAACTGATAAAGCATGTACTTTGAAGGCAATGTATTATTTTTTTATGAAAAACATTAAGCAAAACTATTACCCTACACCAGGCTTTCCCAAACTGTGGTTTGTGAGTTGATGAAAAGCTAATAATTAAATCATTAAAATGCAAAATTAACATCAAACAATAAGTGTAAAAATCAAAACAACAGTAATAAAACACTTACTAAAAAAAGATAAAATATTTTATTTGTTTACCTGCATGAAAAGAGGCCATTAACTGACATCAGAGAACCGTGAACATGCAAATGTGCGATTAATTATATTTGAAAAATTAACTTATATTTCAAGTCAAAGGGGTTTGGAGGACAAAAAAGTTTGGGAATCCCTTTCCTTATTAGCAGTTCTTTACTTCATGTAAATGATCAGTGTACCTGGAATCTCTCCAATCAAGTGCTCAGTGTGGTTGGGGGCGGAGCTTAAGGCTGGTTTAGGGGCGGGGTTTACGACAGACGCTGCTAGTAGGTGGAGCTGAGCAGATGACGGGGGCGATGGAGGCAGACTCTGAAGAAGAGAGTCGTCTGTCAGATCGATCACATTGATAAACCTCCGGCCCTCAGGATTCTACAATAATACCATAAGAACAAAGAGAGAGTTACTTCTCAAACACCCAAAACATTATTTAATTAGATTATGGCTTTTAAGATGGTTTTTATTGCAGCGTTTCCCTACGAGATCTGCGTTAGGCTCTGCAAGGCTTCTGGTTTCCGGCTGGTCTGATGATCTGTCTTTAGAGTAGTGCAGATTCAAGAACACGTCTGGAGGAACGACTGGAGCGACGTCTAGCAGCCCTCCTTCAGCTGTGAGTGTGCAAACACACATCAGAACAGGGTTTCTGCCGGTTTCACCAAGTCAAATTTAAGACTTTCTAAGACCTTTTTAAGACCATTATAAATGAAATGTAAGACCTATATCACGCAATAAAAAACCTACAAAGGAAATGCAGAATCACAAAATTACATGCAAAGCATTTATTCAAATTGAACAAAGTATCAGTAAATTTGCACTTCCCCATAGCTCAATCCCACCAGGATTTTGCGCTATATATATATATATTTTTTTTTTTTGTGATTTTTTTTAGATCAAAATGACGGATTTTGTGGTGGTAATTTCCAGACATTTGCGACAAATTTGCTTTTTTTCCCCCCATAATTAGGATGCCACATTTACCATATTACTATGTTAGATGCACAATAGTCACACATGACAATAAAACAAACAAAATGCATGAATCTTGTTTGGTATCTTACAAAAAAAAAGGCTGGTCCAGTGGTGTGCTACCTAGCTGTAATAACACGATCGCTTAGGGTGGGAAATATGACCAAAATCTTACAAGTAAACCACAGCAATAAGCAATTGAGTAATATAAGTCAAAAGTTCTCAAGTAATCGAGTAAATAAGAACTTACAAACAAAATGACAATAGGACAAATACAACATAAAGATACAGATACAAACAGTGCTTTAAGTTTAAGTACTGCTTTTTCCCCTGTTGCTGTTGTTGTTTGGTTAACATTAACGACACAGACAGGAGAAAACACACACACACACACACACACACACGCTTAAGCGCTGCGGGAGCATTTCAATGAGCATTAGAGGTAGCGTTACATGGATGTTAGAAAATTAAGACCTGTTTAAAATTATTTAAGACCTAGAACTCAATGCTTCAGCGAATTTAAGACTTTTTAAGACCCTGCAGAAACCCTGCAGATAATGAGCAATGGATCACGTCAATCGATTGAAAAACTAATTAAATCGCACATTTTTTCTGTAATTAATCGTGATTAATGCATTAATTTTGACTTTTGGGAATTTTTTTTTTTCATGATTTTAAAATGGTGTGTATGAACATTTACTAGCATAAATATTTTTACTGGCTATGAAATAGTATTTTGCATAATTTCCCAGAAAAAAAAACATAATAATAATGATAATAATAATAATAATAATAATAATAATAACAACAACAAATATTATTATAAAATATCAATCTAAATTTAAAATCAAAACTGTAAATATAAATGAAAAACAACTGCGATAATTGTGCAGTTTCAGTTTTATTTCAATCACAATAATTCAGATTGATTGTTTTGATTCTTTTCATCTTCCAATGATGTGCATGAACATTTACTGGATATAAATATTTTTTACTAGTCATGAAATAGTATTTTGCATAAGTTTACAGAAAAAAAAGTACATATATAATAATAATAATAATAATAATAATTTTTTTTTCTGAGAAATTATGCTATATTTTAAATATTTTCCATGATTTTCTGTCACTGACTGTTACTATATTTATTTTCACTAGATTGGCTTATGGTGCTTAAGTAAAAAAAAAAAAATCTCATGGATCAAAAAATTTAAACCAAGCATCATTTTGCAATTCATAAAAAAGTTCAGTTCCAGAAACTTTAATTTACTATCCTAAGGCAAATTTAATTTGAATCTGCTGCATTTTGGACCCTGTGTGAAATCAACAAAGAGCTCGAGATCATGATCTCATGAACTTACGAGATGACTGAGGTTGGACAGTAACGTCTTTATCTGTGATGGAGCGAGGCGGTTCTAGAGTAAACGAGAGCAGAACTTGCATTAGTGATGTTGAAGTGTGTGATATCAGGCCCTGCGATCAGACCACATACCCGCGTCAGTGTTTGTCCAGGCGTCCTGGATCTCAGGAGGTCTCTTCTGTGTGGAGGCGAACGCATGGAGCTCGGCCGAGGTGACGTAGGCCTTATTCAACAACGGCTGTCCGCTCAGCTCCGAGTCAAAGGAGCCTGCAGCGCAAAGACACTTACATTTACATGAACTCATTTAATAACTGATGATCTTTCCAACGGAACTGACTTCAGCTGAACAATGACACAGCCGTACAGCTGAAATAAACTCTGTTTGCATCATTTTCACTGTGAAGCTGCTTTGAAACAGTCTGTATTGTATAAAGCGCTATAGAAATGACATTTCATGTACATTTGGGGAAAGTAAGGAAGACAGGTAGAATTTGGAAAGCAGTGATGTTACTGTTAACAAAAACTAAAACTATTAAAATCATTTTTGGTAAATGAAAAAAAGCTTAAATAAAATTAAAAAATATAAATATTAGATTAAAAATCTTAAACTGAAATAAGAAATGTTGTCTTGGTAACCATCTGAAGTAAAATAAGTTTAAATTGAAGTACTAAAATTACTAAAAATGTAAAAAAAAATTAAAACTAAATAAAAATATTAAAAAAATATTTACAAATATGACAAACGCATAACTAAAACTAAAGCTGTAATAAAATAAATTAAAACTAAATAAAAAAATATTTTTTTTAAATAATAAAAATGACAAATACACAACAAAATGACTAAAATTAAAACCTTAATAAAATAAATTAAAACTAAATAAAAATATATTTTTTTTAAATAATAAAAATGACAAAAACACAACAAAATGACTAAAATTAAAACCTTAATAAAATTAATTAAAACTAAATAAAACAATTTTTTTTAATTAAAAAAAAAGACAAATGCATAACAAAATGACTAAAAATAAAACCGTAATAAAATGAATTAAAACAAAAAAAATTTTTTATTAAATGACAAACGTATAACAAAATTACTAAAACTGTAATAAAATGAATTAAAACTAAATAAAAATATATTTTTTAAAAAGACAAAAAAGCATAACAAAATTACTAAAACTAAAAGGAAAACTGTAAATATTAGATAAACAAATGAAAATTAAAATGTTGTCTTGGCAACTAACTGACATAAAATAAGTTTAAATTGAAGTAATAAAATTACTAAAACAAACTGAAATAAAAATGAATTAAAACTAAATAGAAATACTTAAACAAAAAAACTAACAAAAATGACAAAAGCACATAATTACTAAAATTTTTTTAAAATATAAATAAAAATATTCAAAAAATGCAAAATATGAATAAATACTATAATGGTATATAAATAATAATAATAAAAATCACCTAAAGGAATGGAGTAAGCATCATTCTGATCTGGCACATCTTCTGCAGGCTGTCAAAACAGAAAAACATTCAAGATGACATCTTGACTTAAAGGAATAGTTTAGCATAAATACATAAATACAGTTTTGGGACGCATGTACCTCATCTGGAGGAATGATGGAGTCCTCCGGTCTGAACGTGACTCCAATCTTGTCCTCCTTGTTTTTCTCCTCTCTCCTCTTCCGTCTAAACGAGACAAAGCCAAAATATTACACAGAAAACACAAATCAGCAAAAAATAAATCCTCATATGTCAATAAAAGGAATCTAGAGCTGCCCTGGACTAAAGAAACCCAGCAGAAATCAGTGAGACGTGTGGTGTGGCGACGCGTCACCTCTTGTTGGACGGGCTGGCCGTGTGCTTGTTCTCCGGGATGGTGTCCGTCTTTAAGAGCTGTAGTTTGGTCTCAGTGCCCGTCTGCGTCGCTGCGGTCCATCTCATCAGCTCCTCCAGCGGGATGAGACGAGGTGTTCGTACAGGAGGAGCGCTGAACCGCAAATCCTACACCACAAACACACCCTTTATTTTCACATATAAGCAGAATATCTATGTTTCTAAAACGAATGTTGTTTTGCTGAGAATCAAGTGTAACGAGTGAATCCGTCACATTTACTGGTGTGAATATTACAGAGAAATGCACAGGACAGAACCTTTGGCTGCTTTTGTTTGTTGCGAGCTCTTGTTGAGTCATTTTCCCAAAGGAACATGTATAGAGTTTTTGAGTTGAAATTGATTAATGTTTAAGTGAATCTTATGAAAAAAAAAGAAGAAACAAATCACTTTTTTTATTATAAATATATTTTAATACCATTTTAAATTAAATATATAAAATCTGAATAAATTAATTATAAATAAAGTGATGAGTAAATGTGATTGCTGTTCAGAGTAAATCATAAAAATCTATTTTTTTTTATGAATTATTACAATTATTATATTTTATTATAAAAATATTATAAAATAATAAATTATGTAAAATGTATGAATAAATTAATAAATATATGTGATTACTGCCCAGAGTAAAAGATAAAAATAAATAAAACAAGAAATTATATTTTGTGTTATTTAAAAATATGTATTATTATTATTATTAATATTAAAAACTATTATTATAAAATATGTCATCATTATATACAATTAAAAAGTAATTAATTCTAAGTGAAGTGAAGAGTAAATGTGATTTCTGCTCAGAGTAAAATGTAAAAATAAATAAAACAAGAAATTATATTTTGTATTATTTAAAATTGTGTATTATGTATTATTATTTAAAAACTATTATTAGAAAATATTCCATTATACTAAATTAAAAATGAATTAATTCTAAGTGAACTGAAGAGTAAATGTGATTACTGCTCAGAGTAAATAATAAAAAACAAAAAAAAACAAGAAATTATATTTTGAATTATAATAATAATTATTATAAAATATCCGATTATTATGCAAAATTATAAATAATTGAATTATAAGTAAAGTGATGGGTAAATGACGTGATTACTGCTCAGAGTGAATAGTAAAAGTCAAAAGGAAATAAATTATATTATTATTATTATTATTAAAACTATTATAAAAAATATCCAATTATTATGTAAAATTATAAATAAATTAATTATATGTAAAGTGATGAGAAAATGATTACTGCTCAGAGTGAATAGTTATATAATAAAATAGTAAAATAAGAAATTATATTTTGTATTATTATTATTATAAAAACTATTATAAAAAAAATCCAATTATGATGTAAAATTATAAATAAATTAATTATATGTAAAGTGATGAGAAAATATTATTCCTGCTCTAAGTGCATTGTAATATATAATATAGAATAGTAAAAAAATAATTTTTGTATTATTAATATTATTATAAAAACGATTGTTATAAAACTCAATTATTATACAAAATTATAAAGGCATTAATCTTAAGTAAAGTGATGAGTAAATGTGATTCCTGCTCAGAGTGAATAGTAAAGTACTCCCAAAGACAAACTATCAGTTGCTGCTATTTAGTTTTAGTTATAAATGTAGACTCACGGCGGCGGGTGGATCCGGCTCTCTGTGCAGCAGCTGAATTCTGGGGTAGTGGCCCGTGGCTGTGACGCCCAGACTGGGTTTTGCCATGATGGATTGTGGGATATGCGGCAACGTCACAGGTCGCTGGGTATCAGGGTGAAATCGCAGCAGAGGAAGAGCGACAGCAGGAGCGGATCTGTGAGGAGCCGGAGGCAGACGGAGAGGTTCCTGTGTGTTATAACGACCTGTGGGAAGGTGTGATGGAGGAGCCACGGATGCTTCGGCTCGGGTCCTGCCTCGATCCTCCGCTCTCCGGACGGATGAGGGTTCAGACTGATTCGGGAGGAAGTTGCCATGAGATGAGGTGAGACCTGGACCCCAGGCATCCTTCACAGGAGGAGGAGGAGATCTCTGAGCCGGATGAAGCTGTAGAAGTCTGAGGCCGTGTGTTATCGGAGCAGCTCTCGGCTGGGCATCATAACAGGACGCATGCAGGGACGGGTGATTATTGGCTGTGGTTAGAAGCCCTTGTGACGTCGGGATGAAACTCCTGCCGTGAGACCGACCGTCCTCTGGCCAGTCTGAGCGAATGGTCAACTGCTGAATTTCCTGTGAGAGATACAGATGCACTCGATGCACTCGATTGCCAAATTCACACTGTAAAGGTGGCACAGATGACGCTTCTGAAGTGACAATTAGGCGTCTTTAATAGGGGTGTAACGATTCGATACAAATCGCGATACTGAACTCATGATACGATACGTATCGCGATATTTTAAGCCAAAATAAAGAAGAGGTTTTTTTTTTTTTTTACTTTTTTATTATTATTAAAATATTATTATTATTGTATTATTTTCAGGACCAACAAATATTCCCCCATTGCATTATTATACATTATATTCAACATTATATATAGTAGTTTAATGTAGTAATGTCACTGAAACTCCGTAAACTTAATTTTTCCCTTCACGCAGTCCTCGCGCTCTCAATGCAGGATTGGATCTCTTAAAGGTGCAGTGTGTAATATTTATGAGGATCTATTGACAGAAATGCAATATAATATTCATAACTATGTTTTCAGTGGTGTATAAAGACCTTACATAATAAACCGTTATATATTTATTACCTTAGAATGAGCCGTTTCTATCTACACACACCGCAGGTCCCCTTACAGTGAAGTCACCATTTTGCGCCGCCATGTTTCTACAGTAGCCCTAAACGGACAAACTTCTCTACAGAGCGCTAGTCACTCTCTGCTCTCTACAACGAAGACATTTTTGTCCTGTGTCGGCCACCGTAGCTTCTCTATGTGCTTCGAAAGGGAGGGGGGGATGCAATTCACAACCTCACCGCTAGATTCCGCTAAAACTCACACACTGCACCTTTAAGACACGCTATGTTTCGCCTCTCCCGCTATTAATGCATTATACATATAAGAAAAAACCATCTAAAACACTTTGAATAATCATACTACTAAAACTAAATGTGATCTGGTGATTTAAATGATGTTTATCTTTCTCTGGTTTCATAAAAATATCTTCTTTTGTGTTTGGAAGTTAAACGAAATAACATGAGGGTGAGTGAGTGATTTTTGAGTGAATTATACCTTATAAATACAGTAAGCTGAGCCTGGGATAAAACTAACTCTATATCGCAAATCATATCGTTTACATCAACGATACATATCGTTGCATTTTTATATCGCGATATCTCGGTATAACGATATATCGTTACACCCCTAGTCTTTACACACTGTTTAATGCTGCTCAGAGGTGAAATAAATCCATTTACTCAGCAATTTTAATAGTATACTTTGATACTAGTAGCACTAGGTATAATATAGACTCGCTTTTATTCAGCACAGGATCCAGATTAGGAACATGAACAGACAGGAACCGATTTTTGTGCAGGCATTTAAATCAGATGTGTATACCTTAAATCACTGATCACATATGTATCTGGAAATATCAGCATTTTTAATTCATTTTTTAATTAATATTTTTGGATTTCTGGCACTGACTAGTAATCCCATTTCTTTAAATGGCAATATTATTTAAATAACATTAAAAAAGTAGTTTCAAAATCTACAAATATCTTTCTCAATGTTTTAAAAATAATTTTGTGAATTTTGTATATATTTTGTAGCATTAAAAAAACACTTCAAAAATGTGGGGTCTGTAAGATTTTTTTAATCTTCTGCTCATCAAGGCTGCATTTATGTGATCAATGATACAGTAAAAACAGTGAAATATTATTCCAGTGTAAATCAGCTGTTTTCTATGTGAATATATAGTAAAGTGTAATTTATTCCTGTGATCAAAGCTGAATTTATCATCATTACTCCAGTCTTCAGTGTCACATGATCCTTCAGAAATCATTCAGATATGATGATCTGATGCTCAAAAAACATTTATGATTATTATCAATGCTGTTTCATATTCAGGATTCATTTGACGGTTCAAAAGAACAGCATTTATTTGAAACAGAAATCTTCTGTAACATTTTAAATGTTTTTCTGTGTCACTTTGATCAGTTTAATGCATCCTTGCTGAATAAAAGTAGGCAGCGGCTATTTACTAAGTGAAATAGCATACTAAGTGAAAATAGTGATATATTCTATTTACACCATGTAAAAGTAGTTCTTTGCAATATGTGTAAATAGTAATTAGATGCTATTTATACTTTATTTTGACAGATACATGCTATTTGCACCTCAGTATTGGTGTACATAAACAGAATGCAATAATAACAGAGTGTGAATGATTATATTTATTAAAATTATTAAATGGATGCCGCCTTAATGGGACAATAAAAGCCCTCCCTACACCGACCCCTAACCCTATCCAATAAATGCTTTTATTATTATTAAAGATTTCGTTAGGCATTTTATTTCCAGAACATTTTCTTCATTTTTATTGAAAGGAAATGCCTTTCTGATGTGATATGTGATGGGAAAAGAGAGAAGAGCGAGCTCGGCAAAAGGCAGATTCGAACCTGCGTCGATCGCGTCAAAACCCAGATCTTTATGCTTTACTGACTACGCCAATGAAAACGTTGAAATACGCCCGTTATTTTTTTAATCTTGTTTTTCCCACACAGGCATTGTTAGGCGGAGCTAGTGCGAATTCCACTTGCCAACAAGGCACGCTATTTGCACTTGGTGTAAATAGACACTCCGATAAAAGTATTAATTTCTTTAAAAGTATATACATCTTATTGACCCCAGTAAGATCTATATGACTGCTGAATGTTAGTGTAAATGGTGCATATACTACCTGAGTTTTGAGGGGTGGGTTTCTCTGTTCCATCTCATTATGTGGATTCAGAGCCGATCCAGAATTCACTTTCACAGGATGTTCGTGATCATCCTGGCTGTTATTAACCCTCTCAGGCCTGGTAGCTCGTGTTGGGGGGTTGGTATCATCACATATAGTGTGTTGTTGAGCATTCTGGGTAAGAGAGATGGGCTGAGCCTGTTGCTGTGCAGGTATCACAGGGGTCTGTGGTAGATTCACATTAGACTGACGCATGTTGGCTTGAGACAGCGGCAGGTTTGCGAAGGACGCACCCACCACCTGCATGAGACTCATGAAGTTGATCTGCTGCAGCTGAAACAGAAGGACATCAGAAAAGTGTCATGGCGTATGTCCAAAGCAAGGTTTTCCAGCAGTTTGATTGACAGCTCAAATGCACCTGCACTAGTCTGAATAACTCGTCCTGGAGCAGCTGTCTGACGGGGTCCGTCTGTGTTTGGGCTCCGCTGGGAGGGGGATGACCGCTGCTATGTCTCTCTGACCGCGGTGGTGTCATGGTTGGTGTCGGCCCGTTAGCCTGCTGAACTCTTACGGATGCAGAAACCTCAGGTCTGAAAGGAAAACACAGGGGATATTACAGAGAGAAAATCTCAAATCCTCCTTCATGACAGTGAGATCATCTTCACCTGTGCGTTTCGCAGGAGACGTGGTTTCCCTCGGAACAAGATCTGAAACGCAAACATCAGCTGATATCAAACAGATGAAGGTAACCTGAGCGCTTGAGCTTTGTTTATTGGCACTATGACAACCGAAACACTGCCTGTGATAAATGAGTGAAAGCTACAACAGCAAAATACCTTGAACTTAAACAAGTATTAAACAACACGATCAACAACAACCTTTCCAACAAACAAACAGCCTCTTAATATGTAAATGAAGATCATCAAGCATGTTTCAAAGGTTAAAGTTCACATGTACAGACTCACTGTGACAGTAATGAATGTTCGTCTGTGTCCGGACACTCGAGATCAGCCACTGTTAATGTCTGTGAAAACATCAGGAGACTGTTTCACACACGGATCTGACATGCTTATGAACTATTGTCAACTTATTAAATAAATAAATATTATTAGTCATTTAATAAATATTATTGATACATAGATAAAAAAAAATTATTAAACATATATACTATGTGTAAATTACTAATGTTAGTTGCATGTAAATATGCAAAATTTTCTGTTATCACTACAGTAAGTAAATGTAACATATGGAACAAAAGCACTGTAAAATAAAGTGTTACCCAGTGTTTTAATGGAATTTTATTGAATTGAATCACCTGATCTCTGTGAGCTCTGCTCTGATTGGCCCATGATGCCTCTGTGACATCAGCAGCACTGCTCTCATCTGTAAACAAAACAACAATGAACAACAGTGGATAATATGGCTTTAATTTATCAGTAATAGAAACATAAATAAGTAACATTAATAGTGATCAGTATATAATGAATAATTTAAAAAAATACTTTAACAAAATTAAATGAGACAGAATTAAATTAAATGTTTTCTAAAACAGAAACCTGCAAAACAAAATAAAGGCATGCAAATGTTTGTGATGTGTAGTGTAGAACTGGAGCCGAGATCTGACCGTCTTCAGCCGCAGACGTCTGTCTGATCTCAGTGACGTTATTCTGTTCATCAGAGATCATCGTGTCTTCATGTTCAGACAGCTGATCGTCTGTTTGATCCCCGACATCCTCGCCTTCACACACACTGTGATCAAACATCCCACAGCAACGTTAAAACTGCATTTTTGCTTGTTAATTCTATCCAGTTGCCTTTAATTATGGTCAAATGCACTTTCTTGTTGTTCATAATTACTTCTGACTTGTAACGATGGACGGACGGATGGATGGAACGACGAATGTATGGAATGACGGATGGATGAATGGATGGAACAACGGATGGATGGATGGAACGATGGATGGATGGATGGAACGATGGGTGGATGGATGGAACGATGGGTGGATGGGCAATGGATAGAACGACGGATGGAAAGACAGATGGAACGGCAATGGATAGAATAGATGGATGGAATGACGGGTGGATGGATGGATGGATTGAACGACAGATGGATGGGCAATGGATAGAATGGATGGATGGAACGGTGGATGGAAGGAACGACGGATGGATGGAACGGCAATGAATGGAACAACGGATGGATGGAACGGCAATGGGTGGAGCGATGGATGGAACAACGGATGAATGGATGGATGGAATGACGGATGGATGGAACGGCAATGAATGGAACAACGGATGGATGGATGGAACGGCAATGGGTGGAGCGATGGATGGAACAACGGATGAATGGATGGATGGAATGACAAATGGATGGATGGAATGGCAATGGATGATGGATGGAACGATGGATGGAAGGAACGACGGATGGATGGATGAATGGAATGACGGATGGATGGATGGAACGGCAATGGATGGAACAACGGATGGATGGATGAATGGAATGACGGATGGATGGATGGAACGGCAATGGATGGAACAACGGATGGATCGGTGGGTGGGTGAGTGGGTGGATGGATGGAATGGCAATGGATGGAACAACGGATGGATCGGTGGGTGGGTGGGTGGATAGATGGAAGGCAATGGATGGAACAAGGGGTGGATGGATTGATGGAACGACGGAGGGATGGGATGGATTGAACAACGGATGGAACAACAGATTAATTATTAATGATATTCATTTTATATAAATTCACATAATATAATTATATAAATAAATATATTATTACAATAAATATAATTTTATATTAATTATGAAGTCCTATTATTAATAAATAAAAATATATATAATATTAATATATATTATATATAAATATTATATATACTGTATATATACACTGTACGTATTTTTATTATATTATTGATAAATTAAATAAATATTGCTATAAATTAATGAATTAATGGGTCTTTTGTATTAGAAAAACATCAAGTCATGTTTTTATCAGATGTGTGCAGTGGACTCACTCATGGCTGAGGCTGTGTTGGGCGTCCAGCTCCGGGAGTGTGATGGGCGTCCCTGCTGACCCCGGGTATCCCGTGTCCACACTGCTTTCTCTGTCCCTCCTCCAGCCTGTGATTGGCTGGGGCACTGGAGCATCAGGCCCCTCCCTCCGATGGAGCTGCTTTGAACAGAGAGTTCAGCGTCTGTTTCACATTTCTGCTCAAGTCCCTGTGGTGTCATGAGCCAGATCAAGAGTTTTTCAGCTGAAGCCCTATGAACTAAAATATGGACTATCTGGTATGATCATCCATCTCGGGTGACCTGATCACAAGTGCTCACTCGAGAGAGACACTCCATGGGACTGGATTTTATTAAGAAAAGGATCTGATTTCAACTAAACACTTCACTTGCTGTGTCAGTGCGTCACTGCATGATCAGGGTTGTTATTGTTGACTAAAACTATTAAAACTTTTTTGTTAATTGAAATAAAATTAATTAGAAATATTAGATGAAAAATAAAAAAATAGAAATAAGTAAATAAGCACTACAATCACTAACTGGACATAAACTAAAACTAAATTAAAACTAAAACAAACTGAAATAAAAATAAAACACACATATACATACATACATACATACATACATACATATATATACATATACATACATATATATATTTATTATTACCAATTTGAACTATTATTTATATATTTTATTAAACAGAAGGACATGAGAAAATTACAAAAAAATTAAACTAATAATAAAATTAAAATAATGTTAATTCAAAATATTAAGAAAATCTATAACAGTATAAAATAAAATTAAAATAACAATGTTAATTTAAACTGTGAGTGACGGAATCTAAAACAAAAATCCAGAAAATCACATTGTATGATTTTTAAATAATTTGCATTTTATTGCATGACATAAGTATTTGATCACCTGCCAACCAGTAAGAATTCCGGCTCTCACAGACCTGTTAGTTTTTCTTTAAGAAGCCCTCCTGTTCTCCACTCATTACCTGTATTAACTGCACCTGTTTGAACTCGTTACCTGTATAAAAGACACCTGTCCACACACTCAATCAAACAGACTCCAACCTCTCCACAATGGCCAAGACCAGAGAGCTGTGTAAGGACATCAGGGATAAAATTGTAGACCTGCACAAGGCTGGGATGGGCTACAGGACAATAGGCAAGCAGCTTGGTGAGAAGGCAACAACTGTTGGCGCAATTATTAGAAAATGGAAGAAGTTCAAGATGACGGTCAATCTCCCTCGGTCTGGGGCGCCATGCAAGATCTCACCTCGTGGGGCATCAGTGATCATGAGGAAGGTGAGGGATCAGCCCAGAACTACACGGCAGGACCTGGTCAATGACCTGAAGAGAGCTGGGACCACAGTCTCAAAGAAAACCATTAGTAACACACTACGCCGTCATGGATTAAAATCCTGCAGCGCACGCAAGGTCCCCCTGCTCAACCCAGCGCATGTCCAGGCCCGTCTGAAGTTTGCCAATGACCATCTGGATGATCCAGAGGAGGAATGGGAGAAGGTCATGTGGTCTGATGAGACAAAAATAGAGCTTTTTGGTCTAAACTCCACTCACCGTGTTTGGAGGAAGAAGAAGGATGAGTACAACCCCAAGAACACCATCCCAACCGTGAAGCATGGAGGTGGAAACATCATTCTTTGGGGATGCTTTTCTGCAAAGGGGACAGGACGACTGCACCGTATTGAGGGGAGGATGGATGGGGCCATGTATCGCGAGATCTTGGCCAACAACCTCCTTCCCTCAGTAAGAGCATTGAAGATGGGTCGTGGCTGGGTCTTCCAGCATGACAACGACCCGAAACACACAGCCAGGGCAACTAAGGAGTGGCTCCGTAAGAAGCATCTCAAGGTCCTGGAGTGGCCTAGCCAGTCTCCAGACCTGAACCCAATAGAAAATCTTTGGAGGGAGCTGAAAGTCCGTATTGCCCAGCGACAGCCCCGAAACCTGAAGGATCTGGAGAAGGTCTGTATGGAGGAGTGGGCCAAAATCCCTGCTGCAGTGTGTGCAAACCTGGTCAAGAACTACAGGAAACGTGTGATCTCTGTAATTGCAAACAAAGGTTTCTGTACCAAATATTAAGTTCTGCTTTTCTGATGTATCAAATACTTATGTCATGCAATAAAATGCAAATTAATTACTTAAAAATCATACAATGTGATTTTCTGGATTTTTGTTTTAGATTCCGTCTCTCACAGTTGAAGAGTGCCTATGATAAAAATTACAGACTTCTACATGCTTTGTAAGTGGGCAAACCTGCAAAATCAGCAGTGTATCAAATACTTGTTCTCCCCACTGTATATATATATATATATATATATAAATTTACATTATTATTAATAGTTATTATTATGATATTTGTTTAAATGTTAATTTAAATACATTTTTAAAAAATATTTAATTTGTTATATATTATTAATTATATATATATATATATATATTATTAACATTATTATTAATTATTATTATGATATTTGATTTTTTTTTTTTTTTAATTATTATTATTATTATTATTATTATTATTATTATTATTATTATTATTTTGTATTGGCATTTCTATCAAAATCTCATGAATCATGTAGTTCCATCATGATCCATTCAAGATTTTTGTTTGGTTTATTTAAAAAAAATAATAATTAAGTTAGATCGAAATTTAAACACAAGTCCCATTGCATGTTCAACTAAAACTTTATAACCAGACTAACATGTAACTTCTAGGCAGAACTGATACACTTTTTAAAAATGCTTTTTGACACCCCATCTGTTATGGAGAATATGGAATAAACAGTTTGATCTACAGCACTACACCTTACCTTATAATGGGAGTGATTTGTGTTTTCTCCCAGAAGGGCGGCGCTGTATCTCTGCTCCAGCAGCTCTAGTGCAGACAGCACTGCTGGGGTCGAGCCTTTGACACGGATGACCACCAAATCACTTCCCTCTGGCGTCTTTCCGATTGGCTGAGAGAGCAGAACCCGCCTGTCGGCCCAGCGCATCATCCACTCGAGCAGCCGAGCCAGCTGAGGAAAGCGCTTCTCCAGCGAGGAGTCCAGCTGCATCTGAACACCTACTTCAGCCTGAGAGAGGATCTTAAAGGCCCTGGACTCGACATCTGAGCCGGTCGAATTCACTTTGGACATTAACGTAGGGTGTTGACGAAGGCCGAAAAGACCTTGATGTTTCCCATGGAGTCCAGGAAGAGTCCAAGCAGACGTGGCGTTTGTAGTTGCGCGAGTGTCGGACTGAACCGGACCGATGGACGGTGGAGGTTCAGGGGTGACCGGGAGAGTCTGGAAGCAGTGACCGGCACGGAACAGGGGCAAACGTGTGTCTCGCTTATGTCCATCCTTCTGACGGCGTTTGAGAGTGGTCAGCATGTCAAAGGTCACCGAGTGCAGCTCTCTAGTATGCAGACGCTGTGAGAAACTACTCAGTAAAGGCAGCTCGGACTCCTCGGCGTCTAGTCTGTCCTTTCCCAGCACATAGCTGAGGAACAAATCCAGGAAGAGCATGTACTCCTCATCCTCCAACTCAAATTCCCAGGTTCCCACTGTGGGAGCAGAAGAGCCCATATGGCTGGACTCTTCTTTGGGCTCCACTGAGCCGGATCTGTTTCCTTTTCGGTCTCGTTTTGATTTCTTAGAGCTACAAACACCAAAAGAGGTACAATTTAGCACATTCATTTACATTTAGTTGCTCAAGTTTAATACTTCTCAAACTATTTTTGTCAGTATGCAGCATTTATATTGTGCACAGAATACACAACTAGATAAAAAAGTTTGTAGACAAACTTTAAATTGGCTTGAAAAAGCCTAGCCAGAAAGATTGAAGTAGTTTTAAAAGCTTGAAGTCTGAAGGTTTTTAGTTTGAAATAGTTTAAGTTTTAGTTTTGTAGTTTTAAAAGCCGGATGGACGGATAGATAGATAGATGGATAGATAGATGGATAGATTAGATAGATTAGATGGATGGATGGATGGATGGATGGATGGATGGACGGAAAGACAGATGGACAAATGGATAGATGGATGGATGAATGGACGGATGGACGGACAGATGGATGGATGGACGGACGGACAGATGGATAGATGAATAGACGGACGGACGGATAAATGGATAGATGGATAGATAGACAGATCGACATATAGCATTTTGGATTTTTAGATAGATAGATAGACAGACAGACGGGCAGATGGACAGATGGATAGATGGATAGATGGATAGATGGACAGACGGATGGATGGATGGATGGATGGATGGATGGACAGATGGACAGATAGACAGATGGATGGATGGATGGACGGACAAATGGATAGATAGATGGATGGATGGATAGATAGATATACAGAACACAATGAGTGCAGTGCTCAAAAGGGGTGGGGCTACATACGGCCTATATTTATTTAATTAAATCACAGCCTGCTTGATTAGATATTCGCACTAAGCCATACTGCGATTAATTTTATTTCAATATATCATGCAGCTCTAATACAGTATGTACAGCACAGGATGCTAGCAGGATTACCTGTGTGCAGATTTGGTCTGCAGCTCTGGGGAAAGAGGCTCCGACGGCGTCTCGGCCGTGTCTCCCTCACTGTACACTAGGGGGCGTCCACCGTCCGTCAGTGTGCTGTCACTCAAGCTAGTCCCGAGAGAGAGTCGCTTCAGTATGGAGGCAGCACCTCCTCTGTCCCCCTCCTCCTCCTCTCTCTCCCACAAGAACTGCTCCGGTGCTCCCAGATACTTTGCCAGGCGCCGAAGCTCCCGGCGTCGCTGCCTTAGCTGATCCTGGATCAGAATCATCATGGTATCGCCGCCTTCATCTTCCCTCTCGCTTCCTGCCAGCACATCTGTGAACATGAGCACATCTGGTTAGGGGCTGTACTGCTGACCAGATGCTCTGCTTTCTAAACAAAGCAAAGAATCATGATTTTGGGTGAGTTATTGCTAAAGCAGCTCTTGCCTGGTGTCGAGGTGTCTGGCACCATCACGGGTCTCAGTCTCTGCACCAGTGACGTGTACTTCTCCCGCAGCGGCACGCGAACAGACTCAGTCTCTTCAGGAAACACTCTCGCTAGAGTTTCTGCTGTCTGAACATCAGAAATGACACAAGTTTTGAGTCACTGGCCAGGCGAGTGAGGCGCTACAAAAAGTACTGTGATGGTACAGTGATGCATCAGATACAATTATTTAGATTAGACTTTGATATTTACATGGAAACGTGCCATCATAATGTCTTAGTATTGTCTGAGAGTTAGTTAGTAGCCTTTAATTAACCAGGTTAAATTTAAAGATCACTAACTAACTCCCAAATAATACCAAGACATTATAATGGTTCTTGTACAAAAAGTACTAACATGTTAGTTAGTTAGTTAGTAACCTTTCTTTTTTTAACCGGGTTAAATAAAGGCTACCAACTAACTCCCAAAAACTGGGATGTCCAAAAACTACTAACATGTTAGTTAGTTAGTTAGTTAGTTACCTTTATTTTAACCTAGTTACATTACGATCTTAACTAACGGCCAAAGAATACTAAGACATTATGATGGTGCATGTCCAAAAAACTACTAACATGTTAGTTAGTTACCTTTATTTTAACCTGGTTACATTACGATCTTAACTAACTCCCAAAGAATACTAAGACATTATGATGGTTCATGTCCAAAAAATTACTAACAAGTTAGTTAGTTAGTTAGTTAGTTAGTTGGTTATTACGATCTTAACTAACTCCCAAAGAATACTAAGACATTATGATGGTGCATGTCCAAAAAACTACTAACATGTTAGTTAGTTAGTTACCTTTATTTTAACCTGGTTACATTACGATCTTAACTAACTCCCAAAGAATACTAAGACATTATGATGGTGCATGTCCAAAAAACTACTAACATGTTAGTTAGTTAGTTATCTTTATTTTAACCTGGTTACATTACGATCTTAACTAACTGCTAAAGAATACTAAGACATTATGGTTCATGTCCAAAACACTACTAACAAGTTAGTTAGTTATCTTTATTTTAACCTGGTTACATTACGATCTTAACTAACTGCTAAAGAATACTAAGACATTATGGTTCATGTCCAAAAAACTACTAACATGTTAGTTAGTTACCTTTATTTTAACCTGGTTACATTACGATCTTAACTAACTGCCAAAGAATACTAAGACATTATGATGGTGCATGTCCAAAAAACTACTAACATGTTAGTTACCTTTATTTTAACCTGGTTACATTACGATCTTAACTAACTGCCAAAGAATACTAAGACATTATGATGGTTCATGTCCAAAAAACTACTAACATGTTAGTTACCTTTATTTTAACCTGGTTACATTACGATCTTAACTAACTGCCAAAGAATACTAAGACATTATGATGGTTCATGTCCAAAAAACTACTAACATGTTAGTTACCTTTATTTTAACCTGGTTACATTACGATCTTAACTAACTGCCAAAGAATACTAAGACATTATGATGGTTCATGTCCAAAAAACTACTAACATGTTAGTTACCTTTATTTTAACCTGGTTACATTACGATCTTAACTAACTGCCAAAGAATACTAAGACATTATGATGGTTCATGTCCAAAAAATTACTAACATGTTAGTTACCTTTATTTTAACCTGGTTACATTACGATCTTAACTAACTGCCAAAGAATACTAAGACATTATGATGGTTCATGTCCAAAAAACTACTAACATGTTAGTTACCTTTATTTTAACCTGGTTACATTACGATCTTAACTAACTGCCAAAGAATACTAAGACATTATGATGGTTCATGTCCAAAAAGCTACTAACATGTTAGTTACCTTTATTTTAACCTGGTTACATTATGATCTTAACTAACTCCCAAAGAATACTAAAACATTATGATGGTGCATGTCCAAAAAATTACTAACAAGTTAGTTAGTTAGTTGGTTATTACGATCTTAACTAACTCCCAAAGAATACTAAGACATTATGATGGTTCATGTCCAAAAAACTACTAACATGTTAGTTAGTTACCTTTATTTTAACCTGGTTACATTACGATCTTAAATAACTCCCAAAGAATACTAAGACATTATGATGGTGCATGTCCAAAAAACTACTAACATGTTAGTTAGTTAGTTAGTTAGTTAGTTGGTTATTACGATCTTAACTAACTCCCAAAGAATATTAAGATATTATGATGGTTCATGTCCAAAAAACTACTAACATGTTAGTTAGTTAGTTAGTTAGTTACCTTTATTTTAACCAGGTTACATTACGATCTTAACTAACTCCCAAAGAATACTAAAACATTACAACGGTAAATGTCCAAAAATTCATTAGTAACCTTTATTTTTGTCACAAAACATCATTGCTAGTTTTACTTGACAAACCTTAAGTATCCTAAATGAGTGTAAGTTTAGTAATATACATTACCACATGGCTGGGCGGCAGTTCCGACACTAGGCTAAGCACTAAATCCTGCAGTGCTTCCTCTGCATTCAGGAAACGGCAGAACGGCAGGAGGCGGCGCGCCCAGCACAGAGCCTCAGCACACAGATCTGACACATTCACGTCACTGATCTGAGACACAAAAACATGGATCGATGTCTTGCATCTTTGCAACATTCACATATGCTTTCTTTGAACGCACCTGAGTGTCTTTCTCCCGTTCTCTTGCAGTCTGGTACCTTCTACAGGAAATAGTGAGCTGGTCCCTCACATGGAGCATCCAGCAAAGTGCACACAACTCACGGAAACATACTGAACACAGGCACAAAATCATATAAATAGAACTTCAAATGGACACTACTAACTAAAAGTTCTGACAGCTAATTAAATTAAACGCACTTATGATTTGCGTGGTGACACTATCCATGTCTTTGCTGGGCCCTGATTGGAAGAACCCACGATGAGTGAAGAATTTTTTCAGTCCATCAGGAATCAATTCGGCTTTGGGTTCGGACACTTTCTTCTGGATCTACCAACAGAAAACATCAAGAAGATTCTTTAAGCACCATTAAATTAAAATGGACAGTTCTTGATTTTTAATGTAATATTGCAGTATTTATCATAAATTATTTATCCTTGCACATCATTTCTTAAATCTATGCCTCGTAATCTTTGATCAGTATAACCTCCCCTCCCTCTTGCAGCAACATCTCTTCTCTTCTCTGATGATGAGGGCGGGGCAACCTGTCACTCACATGAGATCCACCAATAGCAAACCACAACCATCCAATCCATTTCCCACAGACAAAATCAAGCCCCGCCCTACATTTGTTCTTGTTCCAGAAGCCGTTTCACTCGGATATACGGCACAATACGGAAGAAATGTGAAGCGCAACTTCAGTCTCATGCTGACTTTGAAACGTCCAAACTAGGGCTGACGATTTAACGCGTTAATTAGATTAATTAGTTACGGTAAAAAAATTATGCGTTAAAATGAATAATGCATTTAACGCACTTGCCCCTCCCCAGACCTACTTAAACCAGCTAACATTTCATACAGTTGATTGATGAAGAAGATGATGCAGGGCAACAACTCACTGCGTGATGAAGCCTATAGAATGCAGTTAGAATGTCTTACTCAGTTAGACATTTACCGTCACCTACTGGCAGTTTTAGTTTCTAATTTAGAGTATAATTTCATTAAAAATAATTTCATATTTCCATACTAATAAAAACGGCAAAGATAAGGTCTGAGCGCACCTTGTGCAGTAAGTGTCTGCAGCGATGCAGGTTGCTGATGTACCACTGCGCGGCGGGCAGAGAGCTGTGCGCCGCCCTGAAGATCATCAGAACCTTCTGAACCAGCCCAGACACCTGACAGCGAGACTCCGTCTCCAGAACCAGAGCTGCGTCTTTCATGGAGTCCTGAGGAGATCCAAATACAGCTAAAGATGAGAAAGACAGAGATAGACGTGACAGTCGGGCGTCTCCGTGCGTGACCGACCTGTGTGTTTGGTGAAGGCTGTGGACAGTACAGAGGAGGAGCAGGCAGGTAGAACACAGGAGGAACCAGAGCAGGAAGTGATGTCGCTCGCTCTTTGGCTGCGTTCAGCAGTCGTGTTAGAGGCTGAGAGATGACGTCCACCTCCGCCATGACAGACGCCTTCAGGATCTCCTGCACAGAGACTTGAAGCAGATCCACGTCCTCAACAACCACTGTGTCTAAAGGAGAGACAAACAGACTTTATTATATTTTATTATATTGTTGTTATTATATTTCTGTTAATATTATTAGTGATAATAATAAATTAAAACAATAATGAGTATTATTCAAATAATGTATAAACATTATTATTGTTATATATATATATATATATATATATAAATAAAATTAAATATACACTTTAGTAATTTTATGTTCTTGTCAATTTTATTAGTTTTTTATATTTATATATTATGTATCTTTAAATTATTTGTTTCAATATAAGTAATTTTATTAATTTAGTTACCAAAGTAACATTTCTAATTTTCAATTAAGTGTTTAATCTAATATTTATACTTATTCAAATAATTGTAATAATATATGTAATAATACTTATTTTTAATAATATATTTTATTTTATTCATATAATAGTTTTAGTTAACAATAACAACATTTATTTATTTATATAAATAAACAACATTATATAACATTATATATTATATTTTATATATATTATATTTTATATATATATATATATATATATATATATATTTATACAATGATTTTCAGAAAGTTAAGCGTTTTTACAGATATTTCAGTCAGTCAGTTAAGGACACAGTCTAACACCACCAAACATAAAATATATTACAGATCTCTAAAACAAAACACTAAAATTGTGATGTGTAAAACTATAATAATGTGATAAACAATGACAGTACTCAGGTTTTGTGTATGAACTGTCTTATTCTGATGCTGACGGAAAAGGCCTGAACCTGGTGAAGGTGAAAATAGGCCCTTTAAATATCTTTAGATGTTTGCGAAATGTTCCTTATGTAATAAGCAGAATTAAAACCTTCCCAGACCTTGATTAACTCTGGAGTATAGATCTCATAATTCACACCCTGATTATCATATTTTTACCTTTGTCACCATCTCCTTCAGACCCAAACACTCTGCCGAGTAACTTCTCCAGCTGATCCTGGAATATCACTGCAGGCTTCAGCTCGGTGGGAAGGTGCAGCTCTCTCCACTGCAGGCTTGAGGACCAAAAAATGAGAAATATCACTGTGGCATCTGAAGCGAGAGGATACCAGACTTTTATGCTGACAACAAACCTGCTCAAGTCTAAATGGCCACTGCAGTAGTTGGTGTACGCCAGGCCGAGGGTGGCCGCCATCTTCCAGTCGCCCAGACGCTGTGCCATCCACACGGCCTCGGGGAGCAGCCCGCCCAGCAGGAGGAGCTCTAGAGCGTAATCCACCGTCCACACCTCCGACAGCTGCTCGCAGCGGACCGCCACTGCTGCACGGGCCTGGGACAGCTCCACCACACGCCCACCTGCGTCTGACGCAGCACCATCATTTCAGTTCAACTCATCATACACTGATTTACTAGCCATATGACACTTGGGCTGAGTCAGGAATACTAGCATATCATTTTAGATTAAAAAATATTATGTGCAGTATCTCAAACATATGCATACTACATTATTGTCACCAGTGTTATTTCAGCATTATCTATAGTATTTATTAATATTTTGAACTTTGAACTATTTTGTTATGTACTTTTGTCTTTTTTAATAATGTTTTTAATTAAGCTTCCATTCATTTTTATTTTAGTTTTAGTAATTTAAGTACTTTTGTCATTTTATATATATTTAATCAGTTTTAGAAATGTTAGTACTTTAAAAGCTTATTTTAGCTAGTTGCCAAGGCAACATTTCTAATTTCAAGTTTTTTCATCTAATATTTATATTTCAGTGTTCTTGGTATTTTGTATATACTATTTTATAAACTTAAAAAAAACTTTTTTTTATATATTTTCAGTTTCATTTATTTTAGTTTTAGTAATTTTGTGTTTGTCATTTTTCTTAGTCTTTTTTAGTATTTCTATGTAGCTTTAATTTATTTTTATTTCAGTTTTTGTTTTAGTAATTTTAGTACTTAAATTTATTTCAGTAAGTTGTCTCATCTAATATTCATATTTTATTTTATTTCTGCATTATTTCAAATAACTAACATTATTTGTAATAGTTTTATTTTTTATTTTTAGTTAACAATAACAACACTGGCTGTCACATGACCTCATTACATCACTGCATGTCCAATTGTCATCTCAAAAAACTGTCTATTTTTTGCATTTGAACCCAATTTTGTGTAAAAATGTCTGAACTTTTGATAGGCTAATCAAGTCAAATCAAGAAATAGATGTTAAAAATCATTTCAGGTTCAACCGTCACATTAGACACTGAAGGTCAAGTGCAACGCATTGCATTGTGGGATACAGTGTCATGCAGTTCTGGTTGTATACTACACATTACATGCAATCAAATAATTTGCATTCTGTGCACATAAATATTTTGGTGTTCCCTGAACTCACTGTGTGGTAAGTGAAGAGGCGGCAACACGTCCACATTGTGTGGCGGGAGGATGCAGAGCGGGCGGTTGGTGAAGTACGCAGCCATAAACCTGCCCAGAGACTGAACCACTGCGCAGGCCGCTTCCCGCCCCACCGGTCCCGAGAGCCAGCATTCAAACACGGCCTCATCTGCAAGGTACAAGTGATAGGATAAATCTGGTTCTTTAGCAGCAAATTAGCATATTCGAATTAGTGATGCAGAAGTAGTAACCTTACCAGCCCCTCCTGGCATGTCCTCTTTCTGTCGTCCTGCATGCGGCAGTAGTTGATGTGCCAGACGGTCACAGAGACCTTGAGCCTCTCGCAGTCGATACTGAAACAGCTGTGCGTAGAGAAGAGCCAGACAGTAGCGTGTCTCCAGGTAACACGTCATTGGCCCTGCTGTGGGATGCAGGACGGATGTAGTGAGTGACATGTGACATTTAACATGATCATGTGAGCTGGATTGAAAACAGTGACTGACCTCGCTCTCTCTCTGCCCACAATTCAGCCCTCCAAACCTGAACACTCTCTGCGTATTCTCCTAAAATAAAGTGCTGTTCACCTGAGAATGGACAGCAGCAAAGCATTATTATAATATGATGGTAACATAAGATTCTTCTGTTATGGTTACTGGTGCTCACCGGTGAAACTACGCAATGTGTGGCTCTCCTCAAGACGATCTCCAGCAGACTGTAAAGCTTGCTGGACTTGAGCTATAATAACTGACATCTTCTCCAACTCATTTTTTACGACCGCTTGACCTCTTTGGTGACATAACTGCTCCTGGTACCGCAAAGCCAATCTGTACAGCTCACGCCAAATAACCACCAATCTGAAAAACACAACATAGACCTCAGGCCAAACAGCTATGCGGTCTACATCTTCTCACATCTGTTATTAAAAAAAATAAAATAAATAGTGAGTAGTAGTATGATGGTTGCTAGGGTGCTGCTATGTGATTGCTAATATGTTCTGAGTGTTTTTATATGTTGCTATGAAGCCACTAGGGTGTTCTGGGTGGTTGCTAGGGTGTTGCTCTGTGGTTGCTAATATGTTCTGAGTGTTTTTATATGTTGCTATGAAGTTACTGGGGTGTTCTGGGTGGTTGCTAAGACTATCTGAGTGTTTATATATTTAAGTGTTTTTATATGTTTCTATGAAGTTACTAGGGTGTTCTGGGTGGTTGCTAGGGTGTTGCTATGTGATTGCTAATATGTTCTGAGTGTTTTTATATGTTGCAATGAAGTTACTGGGGTGTTCTGGGGGGTTGCTAGGCTGTTGCTATGTGGTTGCTAATGCTATGACGTTCTGAGTGTTTTTTTTATATGTTGCTATGAAGTTACTAGGTTGTTCTGGGTGGTTGCTATGGTGTTGCTATGTGGTTGCTTATGCTATGACGTTCTGAGTGTTTTCTATATGTTGATATGAAGATACTAGGTTGTTCTGGGTGGTTCCTAGGGTGTTGCTATGTGGTTGCTTATGCTATGACGTTCTGAGTGTTTTCTATATGTTGATATGAAGATACTAGGTTGTTCTGGGTGGTTCCTAGGGTGTTGCTATGTGGTTGCTAATGCTAAGACGTTCTGAGTGTTTTTATATGTTGGTATGAAGTTACTAGTGTGTTCTGGGTGGTTGCTAAAACTATCGGAGTGTTTTTGTATATGTTGCTTGCAATGCAGTTACTGGGGTGTTCTGGGTGGTTGCTATGGTGTTGCTATGTGGTTCCTAAGATATTCTGAGTGTTTTTGTATATGTTGCAATGCAGTTACTGGGGTGTTCTGGGTGGTTGCTAAGACTATTTGAGTGTTTTTATATGTTGGTATGAAGTTACTAGGTTGTTCTGGGTGTTCACTAGGGTGTTGCTATGTGGTTGCTAATATGTTCTGAGTGTCTTTTATATGTTGCTATGAAGTTACTAGGGTGTTTTGGGTGGTTGCTAAAACTATCTGAGTGATTTTGTATATGTTGCAATGAAGTTACTGGGGTGTTCTGGATGGTTGCTATGTGGTTGCTAAGATGTTCTGAGTCTCTTTATATGTGGCTATGAAGTTACTAGGGTGTTTTGGGTGGTTGCTAAAACTATATGAGTGTTTTTGTATATGTGGCTATGAAGTTACTAGGGTGGTAACTATGAACTGTAATAGACAATAACTAAAAAAAAAAATAGTTAGGAAAAACCCTACAACTCAAGAACACCAAAAAGTACCTATTAGAAGGTTGTTGTCTTGCTGTTTGTGTTACTGTCTCAATGTCCTCTTGTAATATTGGAACAGAAAACATGTCAGAGGTATATGTTCGCTGGCCATCCTCCCCATGATGCAATGCTCTTGACGGCAGGCTGTAGGTCCGATCCACACTCCGAGACGCTTGCTGAAGGACGAAGAGTGCTGTGTTGAAGTTCTGGGAGGAAAGTGCTACATCTGATGACGAAAGTGGGACGAACATGTCTACAAAGCATCTGGTGAGCTCCACTGTGACGCCCAGACAGCCGCTGCCTGCGGAGTGTGCGGCGTCCCACGGCAGAAAGGACAGGAGAGTCCTGAGTGTGTGAAGGGCGTGTGTGAGCCATGTGCTCTTGCTCTTTCTGCCGGTGGAGTCGCTGATCCTGAGAAGCTTTATGAGTCGAACGATGCACAGGATTGTGTATCTGAGGAGACGCTCTCTCTGCTCCATGGACCCGCCCAGAGAAACAGCCAAAGCCCAAGCCCTCAGCAGGTTCCTGTGAACCCTGTTCAGATCCTCCTGCAGACCTGCGGACGTGGGCTCTGGGTCTGTTTGTGCCTGAGCATGAAGAGTGTCAAACATAGACGCAAACTCAAGCTTGCCTCCATCTTCCATGTGTGAGCAGGCGTAAGGATCTCCATCAGAGTCATGATCTTCCTCATCCTAAAGAGATAATATTGTCCATTATTTGGACGAGAAATTTATATATATTTAATCACTACAACATTAAAATAAAAATATGCACAATTTATTTTATTTAAAAAATATATATAATTATTTGTAAAAGTTATTTTTTAAATAATTTTATTAAATGTGTTAATATTTTTATACTAAGTTTTTAAAAAATTATAAAAGTAAAACCTTAAAATTAATCATAAACTTAATAATTTATCCAATTATAAAAAAATATTTTAAAATATTTATAAACAGGTAAAAATATGACAGTGCCGGTCATTTGTCGGTCATAAAACGGTAGCATTAGCCTATATATTTTTTCTTGGTTTGCTTTTTTTTGTATGAGGAACTGTGAACTCTAACCAAGGAAATCTGGTGTTAAAACATGGTTTATATTGATGAACAGATGTTAATTATAGTACTGTTCTACAAATGTCATTTACCTTTTATTTTTTATATATTTTAGAACATTTGTAAAACATAATAAATATATAAACACACACACACACACAGTGGTGGTCAGAATTATTGGCACCCCTGGTAAATATGATCAAATATGGCTGAAAAAATAAATCTGCATTGTTTATTCTTTTGATATTTTATTCAAAAAATTCACAAAAATCTAACCTTTCATTGAAGTAAAAGAATTGAAAGTGGGGGGTAAATCACATTATGAAATAAATGCTTTTCTCCAAAACACGTTGGCCACAATTATTGGCACCGTTTTATTAAATACTTTTTGCAACCTCCTTTTGCCAAGATAACAGCTCTGAGTCTTCTTCTATAACGCCTGATGAGTTTGGAGAACACCTGACAAGAGATCAGAGACCATTCCTCCATACAGAATCTCTCCAGATCCTTCATATTCCCAGCTCTTCTCTTCAGTTCATCCCTCATTCTCTATAGGGTTCAGGTCAGGGACTGGGATGGTCATGGCAGAAGCTTCATTTTGTGTTCAGTGACACATTTGTGTGTTGATTTTGATGTTTGTTTTGGATCGTTGTCCTGATGGAAGATCCAACCACGGCCCATTATAAGATTTCTAGCAGAGGCCGTCAGGTTTTGATTTTTTATCTGTTGGTATTTGCTAGAATCCATTATACCATGTGTCTGAACAAGATGTGCAGGACCTCCAGCAAAAAAATAGGCCCTCAACATTAAAGATCCAGCTGTATTTTTAACCGTGGGCATGGGGTACTTTTTATCCCTGTTTGCACCAAACCCATCTGGTGGATTTGCTGCCAAAAAGCTCTTTTTATAGTTTGATCTGACCACAGAACAAACTATAAAAGCTCCAGTCGTGTCTGACCACTGAATATGCTGGAGTTTGTTCAAGAAGGATTTTTCTTGAATCCCTCCCAAACAACATGTGGTGATGTAGGGGTTGTTTGATTTTTTTTAATTTTTTTTTTAGGCTTTCTGACCCCAAGACTCAACTAATCTCTGCGATTCTCCATCTGTGATCTTGGAGAGTCTTTGTCCACTCAAACTCTGCTCCTCGCCGTGCATTAGGACGATATAGACACACGTCCTCTTCCAGGCAGATTCATAACATCTGTAGTTGATTGGAACTTCTTAATTATTGCCCTGATGGTGGAAATGGGGATTTTCAATGCTTTAGCAGTTTTCTTACAGCCACTTTCTATTTTGTGAAGCTCAACAATCTTTTGCTGCACATCAGAACTATATTCTTTGGCTTTACTCATTGTGATGAATGATTAAGGGAATTTGGCCTTTGTGTTTCCTCATATTTATACTCCTGTGGAACAGGAAGTCATAGCTGGACAATTTCATGCTCCTAGTCACCCTGGTGTGCTAAAAAAAATTAAATTATTAATGGGAATATACTTCAGAGATATTTTACTCATACAAAATTCTAGGGGTGCCAATAATTGTGGCCAACGTGTTTTGGTGAAAAGCATTTATTTCATAATGTGATTTACCCCCCACTTTCAATTCTTTTACTTCAATGAAAGGTTAGATTTTTGTGAATTTTTTTAATAAAAGATCAAAAGGATAAACAATGCAGATTTATTTTTTACAGCCATATTTGATCATATTTACCATGGGGTGCCAATAATTCTGACCACCACTGTATATAATAAAAAATTTGCAAAAGTATACATTTGATAAAAAATGTGTCATTTGTAAAAGTTATCTTTCATTTTTTTAAATGTGTAAATATTTAATAATTTTTAAATTATAAAAGTTATAGCAGTTAAACCTTAAAATAAATGATAAACTTTGTATAATACAACTATAAAAATTTTATTAAAAAATTATTCATAATATTGTGCTATTGTAAAAAGTGTATTTGTATTAAAAAAAAAATAAAATAAATTACATATTGCTTTTTTTGCATTGCGTCATATTGCCATTGCTGTTTTATAGTCTGTTTAAAAGGGCCTTTAAAGGGATCATGATGGATTTTTTTTTGTTCCTTGATGTTCAATTATAATGTTAATACAAATTTTTGCACAAAAAAAAACAAATACATATGTGGAAAAAATATATATTTTCAACCCTCATTCTGATCCTCTGTCTGAAATTATCAGTTTTTAGGCACGGCTCCTTTAAGGCTTGTCAGTAAATGCCCACTGTTATGATTGACTAACGTCACTGCATAGGAAACAGTATCAACGCCCACTCACTATTGCACACCAGTAAATGTTTTGAAAGCATTATCTGTAATTTTTGCCCTCTGTTCTCAAGATTGTTATACTCTTTCTGTTCCTTTTGTCCAAACTGAACTGGGAAAAAGAGCTTTTATGTATGCAGCTCCGTCTGATTGGAATTTAGTCAAATCGAAATTGAAATTACAAACTTTGGTGCCTATGGTACATTTTAAGTCTATTATTTGGTCACTCGAAAGTTGATGATGTGTAATTGTTTTTAAGTGTTTTCATTTTATTGTTATGTTAACCTGTTTTGTCTGAAACTGACTGTACTGCTGCCTTGGCCAGGACACTCCTGTGAAAGAGATTTTTAATCTCAGAGAGATTATCCTGGTTAAATAAAGGCAAATAAATAAAATAATTTACAGACAAAGCATTATAAAATCATTTACTGACGGTTTGTGATGCAGCTGCTGTCAGATCCAATACAGTCGCTGCTACATCTGTCAACAAAAGTTTCTTTGTGAACTCTGTGCCACGTTTACTAAACAATATGCTCCGAACAAACATATTATCCTCTGACGCAATCCGGGACGCCATTAAAATAAACCATCCACTTGTTTCTGATGCTAGGATCCTTCTGAAGTCTCTACAGAGACGCAAACCAGCTGTTTAAACCGGACGAACATTGTTTCACTTTCCATTTGTCGTGTTGTCGGCAGACTCGAGCACGTAGAGTAAACTGAACGCAGATCTGTATACTGTATCAGTGTAGACAGCATCAGTTATTATAATGGCTTCTATTTGCTTTTGACGCGACGCTCACATCCAGCGTCAGCCGCTAAGCGACTGAACACCAGTGGGCGGGGCCTACGGTGTGATGATGTATAACTATTCGTTGATGTCTTGCTCTGATGCGGGCATATGCAAATGTATTTACCCATGTGACGTCACAGGTCACCTAATATCCAAAACGAGCCGTTTTTCGAGCTTGATTAAATAAATGCTAAGTTTTAAACTCTGAATCTTGCAGGATGTTTTAATGGTACAAAGACCTCTTATATGGCAAAAGTTCAAGGCAAATTTGATTTCTCATGTTTAATGACCATTTATATGCAGAAAGCGTTTGACATTAGCTTACCTGAGCTCTCTCAGTGCATTGTGTGAGGTCTCCTGTGCCTTGCAGGTACAGAGGTAGAGTGGACAGAGGGGTTTCTTTCTCTTTAAGAGCCAGAAGACTTCCTGTGAACGTCAGAGTGGACATGGATTCCAGCCTGGACCTGAGCTGAGGCTGAAACACCCAGAAGACACTAGTGAACCATCACAACAGCAATTAAACATGACAAAGCATTATTTAGCATCCCCTCCGCTGACCTGAGATGAAGCCAGGACCTCCCGTATGTTCTCCAGTCCTTGAGCAGCGTCCAGCAGGAGGGCGCTCATGATCGCAGCAGCAGACGGACGTTTGGTCATCCTGAGCACAGTCGCCATGTAGCCGTCGGACACGATGAGAAACGGCTGGCGAGGATGCCAGGTGACGGAGTACCGCTGTCTCATGGGGTCACGGAGCGACACGCTAGAGCTGGAGAGGCCGCCGTCTTGGGTCTGCAAAGACACTGGAGGTCTACGGATGAAATTAAAATGGATCAATTATTCATGCATGACAGCACGCATCTGATCTAAAGCTTGCATTCATATTTTTATAGAGTTGCACATTGCAAATATGAGAGGAAATGATGCCTTATGCGATGATGTGATTATTAGATAAAGACGTTTTACTATTCTTGTACTTACATTGAACAGAGCATTAAATGCCCGTGGAGGAGGCAAAAAATGAATACAGATGTAAGAATGTTGATTAAAAGATGAAATATTTATTTAATAAGAAAGGTCATTATTTGTACAAGTAATATTATACACTCACCTAAAGGATTATTAGGAACACCATACTAATACTGTGTTTGACCCCCTTTTGCCTTCAGAACTGCCTTAATTCTACATGGCATTGATTCAACAAGGTGCTGAAAGCATTCTTTAGAAATGTTGGCCCATATTGATAGGATAGCATCTTGCAGTTGATGGAGATTTGTGGGATGCACATCCAGGGCACGAAGCTCCCGTTCCACCACATCCCAAAGATGCTCTATTGGGTTGAGATCTGGTGACTGTGGGGGCCATTTTAGTACAGTGAACTCATTGTCATGTCAGCTTTGAGCTTTGTGACATGGTGCATTATCCTGCTGGAAGTAGCCATCAGAGGATGGGTACATGGTGGTCATAAAGGGATGGACATGGTCAGAAACAATGCTCAGGTAGGCCGTGGCATTTAAACGATGCCCAACTGGCACTAAGGGGCCTAAAGTGTGCCAAGAAAACATCCCCCACACCATTACACCACCACCACCAGCCTGCACAGTGGTAACAAGGCATGATGGATCCATGTTCTCATTCTGTTTACGCCAAATTCTGACTCTACCATCTGAATGTCTCAACAGAAATCGAGACTCATCAGACCAGGCAACATTTTTCCAGTCTTCAACTGTCCAATTTTGGTGAGCTCGTGCAAATTGTAGCCTCTTTTTCCTATTTGTAGTGGAGATGAGTGGTACCCGGTGGGGTCTTCTGCTGTTGTAGCCCATCCGCCTCAAGGTTGTGCGTGTTGTGGCTTCACAAATGCTTTGCTGCATACCTCGGTTGTAACGAGTGGCTATTTCAGTCAAAGTTGCTCTTCTATCAGCTTGAATCAGTCGGCCCATTCTCCTCTGACCTCTAGCATCAACAAGGCATTTTCGCCCACAGGACTGCCGCATACTGGATGTTTTTCCCTTTTCACACCATTCTTTGTAAACTCTAGAAATGGTTGTGCGTGAAAATCCCAGTAACTGAGCAGATTGTGAAATACTCAGACCGGCCCGTCTGGCACCAACAACCATGCCACGCTCAAAATTGCTTAAATCACCTTTCTTTCCCATTCTGACATTCAGTTTGGAGTTCAGGAGATTGTCTTGACCAGGACCACACCCCTAAATGCATTGAAGCAACTGCCATGTGATTGGTTGATTAGATAATTGCATTAATGAGAAATTGAACAGGTGTTCCTAATAATCCTTTAGGTGAGTGTATATATATTTTAATAATTACAACATTATAATTTTTTTTATTTTTTTTAAGTGTAATTATTTGGAAAAGTTTTCATTATTTTATTTTTTAAATTTGATTAAATGTGTAAATATTCATATAAAAAGTACAATTAATATTTTTAAACATTTTGTATAATTGATCAAATTTAAATTAATGAAAATTTATTAAAATTAAAATTTATAAACAGTTAAAAAGATGTCATAAAACCTGAAAGATACGTTGGAAGACGAAATAGTACAACATTATAATTAAAAAAATCATTTTTTGTAAAATCCATTTTATAAAAAAATCATGTGAAATTATTTAGAAAATGATTTATGTTTTTTAAAGAATTTTATTACGTGTGTAAATACTTGTATAATTAATAACATGAAAATAAAATAAAAACACTATAATTAAAAATGTAAATTAATTGAAAAAATGTAAATGTTATTTATAAAAATGTCATAAAACCTAAAAGGTATATGTTGTAGGATGAAAATGAATACAGATGTAAGAATGTTGATTTAAAAGAAGAACATGTAATGGTTGAAAATAAAAACAAATGTTTAATGGTTTTTGATTGCATTCGTGTTTCTAAAACCGCATGAGAAAAACAACCCAATATCTGATAGAGAACAATATCAACTTCCTTCAGTGACATTTAGAAGAGACAGTAAGTAACGTCAACCAGAGGAACCGATCAAATCACCTGTAGGTGACCAGTGGGTGAAGAGGCAGGAAGTGGGCGGCACCGAACTCAATGCTGCATCCTGTTGTGGAGAGAGAGACGAGTCCACCCAGACGTGCCAGCATGAGCAGAGAGCCTCTCTTGAGCACACAGGCCAGATAAAGCCCTTCCGGGGTCCAGCTGACAGAACCCACCCAGTATGACCTGCAGGACACCACAACATTTCTCAAGTTTCTTACTTACACTTTACTATACTTTGTTTTGTTACTCCCTCGCAACATAAGCATTTCTGTACTTCCTATTCTTGCACATTCTCTGTTCATTTGACTACTCGTTGCCTTATTGCCATTTTGTTTATTATATTACTACTACTAATTTTTTTTACCATTATTATTTCTTATTTATATATATTATTTCACAATTTTTTACTATGATTTATTTATATTTAATGCACTGCAAATCGTATTTTTACCAACTATTTATTTATATTTAATGTACGTTTTATTTTACCATTTTTACTTTCTATTTATTCATATTTAATGCACATCCTATTTTATAATTTTTACATATTTAACGCACATATTATTTTACAATTTTTACCTGCTATTTTTTCATATTTAATGCACATCTTATTTTATCATTTTTACCTACTATTTATATTTAATGCACATCTTGATTTACCATTTTTACAGACTATTTATTCATATTTAATGAACATCTTATTTTTTTACCTTTTTAATGCACATATTATTTTACCATTTTTACCTATTTATATTTAATGCACATCTTAATTTATAATTTTTACTTACTATTTATTCATATTTAATGCACATCTTATTTTATAATTTTTACTTACTATTTATTCATATTTAATGCACATCTTATTTTATAATTTTTACCTACTATTTATATTTAATGCACATTTATTTGACCATTTTTACCTAGTATTTATTTATATTTAATTCACATCTTATTTTATAATTTTTACCTATTTAAATGTACGTATTATTTATACTATTTATATTTAATTTTACCTGCTATTTATTCATATTTAGTTTATTTTTATATCTTATTTTCTTATATATATATATATTACATCTTATTTTGCCAACTATTTATTTATGCACAACCTAAGCAGCTGACCAGGTTTATAGGTTTATTTAACTGTGCATGTGACAAATAAAAACTTGAATCTTGAATCTTACAGATGGGGAGGGAAACAACCTCACAAACTTCATCAATATCCGATGCGTCATTGTAGCAGTCTGGGAACATTTTTCCCTACGAGCTAATATAAACCTGTGCATCCAGCCAGCCAATCAGATGCCATCTAACTGAGACTTTTTAAACACTCACCTCACATATTTTGCTGGAATATTGAGCGTCTTAATGCCACATCCTCCTAACAGACTGGACACCGTCACAAAGTTCTGAGTGCTGATGAACAACACCTGTGTCGCCTTCCAGATCACAGAGAAAAGGCTTTTCAACACTGCACAAATCTAATTCCTTGTGCCTGTATGTCTAAATTACTGGTAATGACTGCAGCGGCGAGTTTACCCTCGGGTCTTTCTGGTTCAGGACTATTGCTAGAAGTTGGGCATCTGGAGAGAATGCTGGAACTAGAGCACCTCTGGACTTCACCGGTTTACATGGAGGCAGGAGCTGGGTGAACGGGAAACACTTCGAGGCCCAGTGAACACTGAAACCTACTGAACTGTCAAACAAAACACAATAAAGTCATAAAGAACAAGAGGCCAGAGAATGATTCCAGGAAATGCATGAACTGATCAAATATATGCCATGAATGCAATGCAAGTTGATGTGGATAAAAGAAGATTATTATTTATAAATGCATATATTGTTGGTGATTATTTCTGATATATATAAATTAATATCCTCCCTGCATGCACGTAATATATGCTGACATGTTTTTCATAGACAGACATATATATATATGCACATTCACACAAGCAAGTACATATGCACACTTTCAATTGTAGTCAGAATTATTGGCACCCCTGGTAAATAATTATTTTGTTTTAGATTCCGTCTCTCACAGTTGAAGAGTACCTATGATAAAAATTACAGACTTCTACATGCTTTGTAAGTGGGCAAACCTGCAAAATCGGCAGTGTATCAAATACTTGTTCTCCCCACTGTAGTTCTGATGTGCAGCAAAAGATTGTTGAGCTTCACAAAATGTAAGAAAACTGCTAAAGCATTGAAAATCCCCATTTCCACCATCAGGGCAATAATTAAGAAGTTCCAATCAACTAAAGATGTTATGAATCTGCCTGGAAGAGGACGTGTGTGTATATCGTCCTAACGCACGAGACGAGGAGGAGCGTTTGAGTGGACAAAGACTCTCCAAGATCACAGATGGAGAATTGCAGAGAGTTTTGGGGTCAGAAAGACTCAAACAGCTCCTACATCAGCACATGTTGTTTGGGAGGGATTCAAGAAAAATCCTCCTCGCTCATCCAGAAACAAACTCCAGCATATTCAGTGGTCAGACACGACTGGAGCTTCAGACGGACCTGGTTCTGTGGTCAGATGACACTAAAACAAGAGCTTTTTTGGCAGCCAACACACCAGATGGAAATAAAAAGTACCCAATGCCCACGGTTAAATATCCCGCTGGATCTTTAATGTTGTGGCCTATTTTTTTGCTGGAGGTCCTGCACATCTTGTTCAGATACATGGTATAATGGATTCTAGCAAACACCAGCAGATAAAAAAAATCAAAACCTGACGGCCTCTGCTAGAAATCTTATAATGGGCCGTGGTTGGATCTTCCATCAGGACAACGATCCAAAACAAACATCAAAATCAACACACAAATGTGTCACTGAACACAAAATGAAGCTTCTGCCATGACCATCCCAGTCCCTGACGTGAACCCTATAGAGAATGAGTGATGAACTGAAGAGAAGAGCTGGGAATCTGAAGGATCTGGAGAGATTCTGTATGGAGGAATGATCAGGCATTATAGGAGAAGCTGTTATCTTGGGAAAAGGAGGTTGCAAGAAGTACTGAATAAAAGGGTGCTAATAATTATGTACAACGTGTTTTGGAGAAAAGCATTTATTTCATAATGAGATTTTCCCCACATTTTCAATTCTTTTACTTCGATGAAAGGTTAGATTTTTGTGAATTTTTGGAATAAAAGATCAAAAGGATAAACAATGCAGATTTATTTTTTCAGCCATATTTGATCATATTTACCAGGGGTGCCAATAATTCTGACCACAACTGTACATATTAGCTACACATTTACATGCTATTTGCCTATCTGTGGTTTTTGATATTTTCTGTTGTTATGATAATATTCAGTTTTTATTCATTTGATGTAGCTGGAGACCTTAAATAAGCCTTTATAGGTTTTCCACCTCTGTATTTAAAATTGTATGTTCTTGCTCTTTTTGCATATATTTTAAAAATAATCTCTATAAAGCCTCAAGTGGCTTTTTATTTTCACAAAATAGTGCCGAAAGCAATATAATAAATAATAAACCAATGTTTATAAACAAACAAACAATGCTGGAATTATAATAAATAAAAGCACATTTAACATCATCTGACCTGAGTTTGTTTTCCCATGTCGAGTCCCACTGGATTTTCAGCAAGGTGACGGTCAGTTTCGCTTCAACAGTGAAAACAAACGCGCTCAGACACACGTCACCGACTGCCTAAAAACACCACAGTGAAATATAACACATGTGCAAGAAACCTAAGCAGCATTAAGACACTTTCCACTGTTTTTACCTGGTTCTTCACAAACACACTATGAACGGAAGCCTCTTTGTCCTTTGTGGAGGGCAGTTGAGTGTTTTCATTGCATGATATGTGACTCCATCGTCCCGTGATGGTGGCGTCCCGCGGGCCGCTCAGATCCTGAGGTGCCGTACACTCCCAGAGGAACACCTGTCCTGTAAGAGCGGCCAGGAAAACCCTCTGTGCATTCTCCGAAACCAGCAGAGAAAGTCCTAGTGTAGTCGCAAAACCTTCGTAAGAAAAGCCGTGTTAGTTGACGATGATTACCGGATGTACATCAAGAAAAGTAGAACTTACACAGACCTTTGATGGAAGAGACCAGCTGATGAACCGCAGGTACGGCTGAGACCGTCTTTAGCACATCCTTGTCTTTGTTCCAAAGGAAGAGTTCTCCAGAGACCAGCAGACCCACCAGCCACACGCCTGCGGATAACATTAATGAACACACATGTGATCCCATCACAACACACACACACTGATGAGAGACACTCGTTTACCATTCTGAGACGCTGACATGGTCACCACCCTCTGCAACAGCGGCTGAAGTTTGGGGATCTTCTTTTTGGTCCGTCCCGAAAGCAAATGCACTTCACTAATCCGATTGTCATCTAACAGAAAAACACCCTCTTTTTCCTGAAAGAGACAATGTTGACATTCCAGATCGATAAGATTTTTTAATCTTCTGCTCACCACTGCTGCATTTATTTGATCAAAAAAATACAGTAAAATCATGAAATATTACTCCAGTGTAAAACGGCTGTTTTCTATGTGAATATATAGTAAAGTGTAATTTATTCCTGTGATCAAAGCTGAATTTATCATCATTACTCCAGTCTTCAGTGTCACATGATCCTTCAGAAATCATTCTGATATGAGGATTTGATGCTCAACAAACATTTATGATTATTATCAGAGTTGAAAACAGTTGCATACAATTTTTTTCAGGATTCTTTGATGAATAGAAAGTTCAAAAGAACAGCATTTATTTTGTAACATTATAAATGTCTATACTGTCACTTTTGATCAATTTAAAGTCCTTGATAAATAAAAGTATTAATTCCTTTACTTATATCTTACTGACCCTAATCTGCTGAACGGTGAACAGCTGAAAGCTTTCTATTTCAGATAAATGCTGTTCTTTTGAACTTTCTATTCATCAAAGAATCCTGTTTTCAACATTGATAATCATAAATGTTTCTTGAGCATCAAATCAGCATATTAGAATTAGAGATGCACCGAAGTATCGGCCAATAAAAGCTATTATTTCCACTTTCGGCCATCGGTCAATTGTTTAAAAACAGCCGATGATCAGGGCCGATGGTATCCTGTCAATCAAAAGTGTGTGGAAAAACGCGTCCGACTGCAACTTATACTGTCTGTGTGTGTGTGTGTGTGTGTGTGTGTGTGTGTGTGTGTGTGTGTGTGTGTGTGTGTGTGTGTGTGTGTGTGTGTGTGTGTGTGTGTGTGTGTGTGCGTGAATGTCTCATGTTGAATTTAGGGCAAGTTAACGCAACAATAGCGCATTAGCAGTTTAAAAAATAGATCTATTTGACCCTATGGATCACCCATAGTTCAAGCCAGGGTTGCCAGGTCTGTGTTTTTCCCTACACTAAACATTATTTGTAGTGCGCCTCTCATCCAATAATGGCAAATATCACTGTGCTTTGTTACTTCTAGAAAGAAACAGTGTCATCATTCAAATTCTGTCCATTTTATCACGAAATTCAAACAATAAATGCCGTTTTGACGCTCCTAAATGTGACGTGACTGATCGCTAGCGCCTCAGTTTTAATCGAGTCATCTCTTCCACTTTAATACAAATTATACCTCGATAAACACGCATGAATATCAAAAGATTTGCTGAAAGATACAGTAACAAACTACCGAAATCCGAATCATGACTCGTGTAATCACTCAATCAGTGTTTCAACCGCCGAAAGACGTCAATAAAACAGCTTCACATTGTGTTTAGCCTAACTTTACCTCAGAAAGTCATCCGATGTTCACAGTTTGTTATTTAGCAATAAAGAAACACGAGAGAGGAGATTATTTACTATTAATTATATATTTATGCTTGAATACGTTTGTCATGAAGACAAGTGCTTATGAAAAATACCTTATATGTGCAATTGAGTCGTATACAAACATTTCAGTTTTTTATTTGGGTGTAATTAGCCGATTATATCTGAAAATAAATAGCAGTTTAATATAATACTTTGTTGTTAATTGCAACCAATATTATTGTGTACCAAATGAGAGGGTTAGTGGATAGTGGATTATTTGGGAGAGGTTTGTTTTTCCTTAAGAATAATCGGCTACCGGTATCGGCTGAGAAATTTAGTATCGTTGCTAAATATCTCTAAATAGACTGATTTGTGAAGGATCATGTGACAGTGAAGACTGGAGTAATGATGATAAATTCAGCTTTGATCACAGGAATAAATTACACTTTACTATATATTCACATTCTGCTTTACACTGGAGTAATATTTCACTGTTTTTACTGTATTTTTGATCAGATAAATGCAGCCTTGATGAGCAGAAGAGACTCTTTCAAAATCATTTAAAAAATCTAACCCAATCTTTTGAACGGTCGTGTATTGAAATTAAACAAGCTTCAAAGCATTCAAAAAGTAAAAATGTATAAGAGTATGATCTTACCCGGCCCAGCCAGCAGAATCTGGGCCACGGCTTCCTGCGCTTGATGCTGGACGACAACAAAACCTCCAACTTCACTTCCATTCTCGGCACTGACGGTGAGTTTCAGAGGACGTCCAGACGCTCTGTATCCCACAACATTCGGCTTCATGTGGTTCGTAAACATTAAAAAGAGCATAGAGAAACAATCAGTGAAATCTACTCATATGTACAGCCCACATATCATATTAAACAAGACACTGAAGCAGAGTATAATACAGCCTTTGAATCATATGCAGTGTTTATCTGTGTTTTACAGCTAAATGACCAGTACAACCACAAATAAACATACATATTTTGATTGAAAAGTACTTATAATATGACTACAATTTACTACAAAATTCAACCACAGCACTTAAGTTAGTAAGATAAATCAAATATAGTGCATTTAACCTCCTGGGTACCACTGTCCACGTACGAGGACATTATATTTCAGTGAATTTCTCTGACACCATACATATCACAATTTTAAGTCGGGATGTCCTGTAAAGAGCACATTCAGATACCATTTGTTTTATGGTTTCACCAGGACAGCAACTTCTCCTTGGCCTTTAAAAATGACTGAATGATCAAATTTAGTACTCTTATGGAAATATGATAATATCTTGTAATTATCATTTAAATCTGACTGATTTGAAACTAATTGTTTGTTATAAATCAACATCTCAGGAAAATGTTATGGGGTTTCTAATCAAAAAATGACTTTCTGTTACAAAACAGGGCATTGATTTCATACTCAATAGGAGGACACCGGGACTTAAATCATGTTTATCAGGCATTCTGGGAGACACAACAAGTGAATGGGGAAAGAAATTACATATCAATGTTCCTATAAAAGATGAGATATTATTATGAAAATGTTTCCAACTATTACTCCCATTATTACACTTATTTTTTCATTACACGTTGCTCATGGGAAAACCCATGTATGGCCATTTTACCCACATATTGCATAAAGTAAAATGGTATATTACTTCATTCCGTCATATCTTTCATAACATAGTTGAGAATCATCTGTAAACAAAGTTTGGTTAAAAAAAAAATCCTGAAACCTGTAAATTGATTGGTGAATGAAAAAAAAAATCCCATTGTTTTTGCCTATACATGTCATTTCATGTAATTTTATTTTTCAGTCCCGGTGTCAACATATGAATAAAATATAATTTTTCAACAAAAAAATCCATTTGTTTCTTATGCTCTAAACAATGTAAAGACATGAAAAATACAAAATTCAAAAGACTTTGTTTTCCTGGGTCTTTGGAGGTTAAGTAAATAAAACTGAATCTAAAATTAACCATATTAGTATTATTTTACGTAATTGATCTGCAGCATATCAAATCAGCAGCCAAAATACGGTATAACAGCAGCTACATTATTAATATAAACACATCCTTTATTTCAGATTAAAGAAACATTTGTAAATGCCAAGAAACCGATATGATAAACAACTGTCATTAGCATGCGCAGGAATACCGTTAGCTGCAGTTTGTAAACACAACATCAAACACGACACACACACACACACATACTGAAGTTCTGTACAGTCCTAAACGGACATTAAAGTGTCGTTATACTCTACCATCATCCCATGACTTTAATAAACACATTCCGCGTCTGTTTATTCCGCTGTTTCGAATCTCCCTCCACTTCCGGTTTTCCAAACAACGAACATCCCATGCTTCCCGATGCGTTTCCATAGAAGCAGACGCATTCGAACGCAGCCAGTACGCATGCGCGAGCAGATGGCTTCTCGACCATGCGCAGAACTGAATGTCACATTACTGCGGGCATGAATTTATGCTAGTAAATGCATAATTCCGTCTACACATATTAAAATCGTGATACAATAATTAAATTATATATTACAAACTTAATTCTATTATAGTATAATTGAGAGGAAACAGATCCTGACATATTAGCGGCCACTCAGAAAAAGACAAAATACTAGAATATAGAAGTTAGGCATGCATTACATGAAATCAGCTATCTCTAAACCTAATTATTTACACTACGGGGCTGTTGAAGGCTTGAATCTGATTCAATCTAGGGTGTGCAATTATTTACGCACAGCTAAAGTAGTTCCAGGCAGGTTTTGACCGCATTACAGTTCCATATCACTCCGCAAAAATGATTTCAGTTATTTCAAAGGTCCTTACAGCCGACAACAGCAAAAGAACCAAAATACACAACAACACTGACCAAGCAAATAAATATAGTAAACAATATGATAAATTATTTCCATGTTTTTGCCACAAAATCACGTTTTATTATGTACGGTAAGCGCATACTCTCTTTCTCCCGCTCAAACACACACACACACTCGCACAGAAACGACGATTTTATCTGTAAAATAGTTGAGCAACTTAAAAGCTACATGACATTTCTCACTAGCGATGTAATAACGGTGTCATGACAAATCGGGTCTCTAACTATCAGTTAATAATAATAACAATAACGATAATAATTTAAAATATGTAAAGCTTACTATAGTGAATAATAAAACAAATTGAATTTCTTTCACTTGATAACTGTTAATTAATAAATTAATAATAATAGTATTAACATAGGCTATTAAGTGAATAATTAAACATAATTACAAACCCGATTCCAAAAAAGTTGGGACACTACAAATTGTGAATTAAAAAGGAATGCAATAATTTACAAATCTCATAAACTTATATTTTATTCACAATAGAATATAGATAACATATCAAATGTTGAAAGTGAGACATTTTGAAATGTCATGCCAAATATTGGCTCATTTTGGATTTCATGAGAGCTACACATTCCAAAAAAGTTGGGACAGGTAGCAATAAGAGGCCGGAAAAGTTAAATGTACATATAAGGGACAGCTGGGATTGCAACTTATTAGGTCAATTGGCAACATGATTAGGTATAAAAAGAGCCTCTCAGAGTGGCAGTGTCTCTCAGAAGTCAAGATGGGCAGAGGATCACCAATTCCCCCAATGCTGCGGCGAAAAATAGTGGAGCAATATCAGAAAGGAGTTTCTCAGAGAAAAATTGCAAAGAGTTTGAAGTTATCATCATCTACAGTGCATAATATCATCCAAAGATTCAGAGAATCTGGAACAATCTCTGTGCGTAAGGGTCAAGGCCGGAAAACCATACTGGATGCCCGTGATCTTCGGGCCCTTAGACGGCACTGCATCACATACAGGAATGCTACTGTTCTCTGGGCCAAGGCTCATTTAAAATGGACTGTGGCAAAGTGGAAAACTGTTCTGTGGTCAGACGAATCAAAATTTGAAGTTCTTTTTGGAAAACTGGGACGCCATGTCATCCGGACTAAAGAGGACAAGGACAACCCAAGTTGTTATCAGCGCTCAGTTCAGAAGCCTGCATCTCTGATGGTATGGGGTTGCATGAGTGTGTGTGGCATGGGCAGCTTACACATCTGGAAAGGCACCATCAATGCTGAAAGGTATATCCAAGTTCTAGAACAACATATGCTCCCATCCAGACGTCGTCTCTTTCAGGGAAGACCTTGCATTTTCCAACATGACAATGCCAGACCACATACTGCATCAATTACAACATCATGGCTGCGTAGAAGAAGGATCCGGGTACTGAAATGGCCAGCCTGCAGTCCAGATCTTTCACCCATAGAAAACATTTGGCGCATCATAAATAGGAAGATGCGACAGAAGACCTAAGACAGTTGAGCAACTAGAAGCCTGTATTAGACAAGAATGGGACAACATTCCTATTCCTAAACTTGAGCAACTTGTCTCCTCAGTCCCCAGACGTTTGCAGACTGTTATAAAAAGAAGAGGGGATGCCACACAGTGGTAAACATGGCCTTGTCCCAACTTTTTTGAGATGTGTTGATGCCATGAAATTTAAAATCAACTTATTTTTCCCTTAAAATGATACATTTTCTCAGTTTAAACATTTGATATGTCATCTATGTTGTATTCTGAATAAAATATTGAAATTTGAAACTTCCACATCATTGCATTCTGTTTTTATTCACAATTTGTACAGTGTCCCAACTTTTTTGGAATTGGGTTTGTACATTGTTCTTTTTATAACTGAAATATTTAGACATTTAACACGTAATTACATTATAGATGATTGTGAATACATGTAGGATAAGAGTAACTGCGTGTATAAACTAAGAAATCAAGCTAATCATCTGTATGCTATCATTGCTATGCTAGTACATAAGCTAACTAATACAGACATTAATGGTCATCATAACGTAGTTCAAACAGCATTTATCATAACATGATTTTGTAGGAATTGTAATCAGGCGCTAAAGATAGTAGCTACACTTGGGGTCCTAACCCAATTTGAGGGAGGACCCAATTTGTCACCACAATGGCGCTGTTCTTGCAGGAGATAAACTTACAGTTTCGCTATTAGTAGAGACGCTGCTGCCGAACACTGTTGAGAGACACACAGACTCAGGTAATTCACACACATTTCATATCTCTCTCTCTAATAACTGCATTAGTCTGCTGTTAATGGCTCACGCCTCCAATACTAGCTCTAAAATTACGTTTTCAGGTGTGGGATGAGATGCGTAAGAAATTAGTCCTACACAAGAGCGTTTTAAGGACAAAAAACCTGACAAATGTCCGTCGTCAATTATTCCTTACTTATATTGTTGTACTTTTTGTTATGCTTTTGTTAAAGCCACAATATGTAATTTTCTGCCGTTAGAGGTCTCTTATTCAAAACAAAGGCGTGGCTTGATGGCTTGATTTGGCGGAGCTTTTATTCTGCCGCAGACGAGCGCTTCTGCTTCTTCCGCTCATGCGTATGTGGGGGAACGCAGTGCTGTTTTATCATATTACACACATTTGAGTGTGTTAAAGTTATGTTATAATGATACTCTGTGTTCGCTCGGCGGCTGCTATGAGACACTTGTTCACACTGCAGTGAGCGAGATCATATTAGGCATGGTAAAACATGGTACTCGCGGTAAATCAAGAACACCAGATTTAAACAATAAGACTAACTGTGTTGAGCTGGAGAACAATGATTAGTTTTCTGTGGATGAATGATCCAAACAGTTGCTCACCTGTCTAATAAAACACATCATATATTAAAGCGTCTTTGGTGTTTCCATGGTTTCTACAAAATAAAACAGGAAATCGAGGGTAACGCGGGTATTATGTCATTGATAGGCGACGCACGGACACGTGTCCTGGTTAAAATGGCTTATTTCTCTAGATTTAAACATTCTTGGAAACATCTGGGATAATGTAAGTACACAAGTCAACAAAATATATAACACTGTTCTAGTGGTTTTTGGATATTTTAATCAAAAAATCTTACATATTGTGCCTTTAATGTAAAAGCAAAAAACTTTATTTTATTATTTGCCCTTCTGTTACTCATATAACATGCACAATGTTGGTATGTTTGCATTATTTAAACCATGTAAAGCTCATGTACCTGTTGTTTATTGCATTAAATGAATGTAAGCTTTCTCTTGATGATGTTGATATTCAGTATGGAATATTGGTTTGTTGCATGACTGATTTACACAATTAGACTAGCACAGTCTGACCTGTAACCATGACAACACTGATAATATGTGCTTGATGATGTCATCGTGTTCTGGATAATTTCAGCCAATCACACCTTATGAATTTAGTACCAACTAAATTAATCACTGAGTGCGGTTATTACGAGCCGTGTGTATTGTGGGAAACCATCATTGTACACAGTTGCAAGCACAATCACCAAAAGAACATTTAGGCTTAAAGCAACACTAAATTTTGACTAATAGATTTCACCTTAGTTGATTAATCACAGTACGTTAAGACAACACGTTTTCTGAAATGTTCAAATATGCAAAATATTTAAATATGCACTAATTTGCATACATTTCCGGAACAGAAATCTGAAAACTCTTTTCATTTTGTTGACATATTAGAGTTAAAGGTTTTTATAAAAGGGGTTTTGAATATATGCATAAATCAGAAAATGATTCACAAATCGTTATATAAACATGGTGGAAATAAAACTAAAGTTTGTAAGTGCTACTGAAGTGAAGAAACTTTAAAGATGTGTATTGAAAACTACAGATGCAAACAGATAAGGTGCAATAAAATGAACACTTAATGTGTATTATGGATGTTTTCTTTCCATTATTCTGAAAGAAGGCAAGTTATAGAAGCAAAATAGCCAAACATCTCAAATTGACCAGTGCTTTATCTTAAAAAAATAAGGAAAGCAAAAATTTTTAATAACTCTGAGGCATTGTTAGGCCTGTACGAATCTTTAAACATATAGATATGAAAGATGTAGTTATGAATGAATGTGACTGTGAAATATATCTTAAGTGTAGTTTTGCAGCACCAAAGGAAAAACACTGAAAATGATTGTTCTCTTGTGTTTTGATAATTGCGACCAGGCGTCACTGCAATTATGTGTACGCCACTTAACAAATTAAAAACCTGCTTATAAGCACAATTATTTCCGTTTATTTTTTACAGTCAAATAAGCACAGAAATCCTCGTGTCAGCCAAGATGAGGAAGTGTACTGGATCTTAACACCAACCAGCATTAATGTGCGGTCCGTTTGTTCGGCGGGAGAAATCCAGTCGTTTCGTATGACGTCAGAACCCGGAATATAATGGGGGTTCTCAATTTATGAGTAAAATAAGGTCTGTGGTAAATATAACTTGACGATACTTTGATGTTTTGTCCTTAAGAACGTTTGGCGTGTGAGTTATCTAGTTACTTATTAGAAACATACGTTTTCAAAAACAAACATAACCATTTCAAAATGCGTGTTTTCGGTATGGGTGTGTGTAATTCACTTTGTAGAACAAAACTTCAAAGTATCGCCAAGTTATGTTTACTACGTACGGAGCCCCTAAAGACATGCTGATGGAAAAATACACTATATTGCCAGAAGTTTTGGGACGCCTGCCTTTACATGCACATGAACTTTAATGGCATCCCATTCTTAATCCGTAGGGTTTAATATGGAGTTGGCCCACCCTTTACAGCTGTAACAGCTTCAACTCTTCTGGGAAGGCTTTCCACAAGGTTTAGGAGTGTGTTTATGGGAATTTTTGACCATTCTTCTAGAAGCGCATCTGTGAGGTCAGGCACTGATGTTGGACGAGAAGGCCTGGCTCGCAGTCTCCGCTCTAATTCATCCCAAAGGTGTTCTATCGGGTTGAGGTCAGGACTCTGTGCAGGCCAGTCAAGTTCCTCCACACCAAACTCGCTCATCCATGTCTTTATGGACCTTGCTTTGTGCACTGGTGCGCAGTCATGTTGGAGCAGGAAGGGGCCGTCCCCAAACTGTTCCCACAAAGTTGAGAGCATGAAATTGTCCAAAATGTCTTGGTATGCTGAAGCATTAAGAGTTTCTTTCACTGGAACTAAGGGGCCAAGCCCAACCCCTGAAAAACAACCCCACACCATAATCCCCCCTCCACCAAACTTTACACTTGGCACAATGCAGTCAGGCAAGTACCGTTCTCCTGGCAACCGCCAAACCCAGATGGGATTGCCAGACAGAGAAGCGTGATCGGTCACTCCAGAGAACACGTCTCCACTGCTCTAGAGTCCAGTGGTGGCGTGCTTTACCCCACTGCGTCCCACGCTTTGCATTGCACTTGGTGATGTAAGGCTTGGATGAGCTGCTCGGCCATGGAAACCCATTCCATGAAGCTCTCTACACACTGTTCTTGAGCTAATCTGAAGGCCACAGAAGTTTGGAGGTCTGTAGCTATTGACTCTGAGGAAAGTTGTCGACTTCTGCGCACTGTGACCCTCAGCATGCGCTGACCCCGCTCTGTGATTTCACGATCATCCATCAACAAGATCCACACATGCACAGTGTGTAAGTGTGTGTGGATCTATCTATCGCATGCATGCGCACGCACCAATCAACAAATGCACGCGATAGATAGATCCACACACACACACACACACACACAAAGCAATCCACAAAAACACATGCGACAGATCCACACGCACGCTCATCAATCAACAAGATCCACACACACAGCAATCCACACATGCACACAGTCTGCTGAAGCATTAAGAGTCTATTGCGTGCATTCGTGGATTGGTGTGCAAAGTTTTGTGAAAATGATCAAAAATGCTGGCGGTGGCTGGCAACTTTAAAAAAAAAAAACGCTTGCAGGGAAAGAGTTAAAATGTAAATCAAATATGCTAATGAACCATTCCACTGAAAGTTTCACTTGGTACTTCAAAACGAATAATTGTTTAGTGATTTCAAAACTATTTGCAATACACATTTTAAAGCAGAAAACGAGTGTATTTGTAATAAAAACATCACTGCTACTCACAGTGCAGAATAACAATTACAGCTTATGCAAATGATTGACTGCCAAACATAATCAATGTTACAATGCATATCTAATGCTTGCATTGTGTACATAAAAATACACCCCGTTCTAGGTTCATTCCATGATGTGCAGTCAGTGCTCAGCACAGTGGGAGGAGATGTTAGACATGTGACCAGAGCTTCACACCTTATAAAGCTCAGCGTCAATGCAAAGCAAGAGTCCGACTCTGAGATGGAGGTTCAAGAATGGATTGAATCATCCTTACGAGCGTTCTTCTGCTTGACTGGCATCACGGGCAACTTCTGGCTGGGTTTGCGCTCTCTGCCCAAATCCAGATCTCAGCTGCGGACCGGCGACATCCTCTTCGTTAACTTGGCCATATCCAATCTGATCACAAACTGTCTGGTGGATCTGCCAGACACTTTGACACAGTTCGTGAACAGCTGGTTCATGGGTAAAAATTACTGTGGCGTGCTGCAGTTTTCGTCTGAAATCTCTGAGACCTGCAGCATCTTCTCCACCATGTTCATCAGCATGTACTGGCACCAGAAGCTGGTGGGATCCCTCAGGCGTGGAGGAGCGCCGGTGCAGATGGACAACCTGCGGCTGGTCGGCGTGTTGCTGGCGGGGAGCTGGAGCGTGGCGCTGATGTTCAGCATCCCACACTTTTTTATCACAGAACATGGTGGGAACGAGAGTTTGGAAGTTTGTGAGGAACGTTTCCCAACACAGGCGGAGAAAAGGACGTTTGATGGGCTGTATCTCATTCTGGCTAACGCCATTCCAATTGTTGGGATCACTTACGCCAGTGTGCAGATCGTCTTAGTGCTGCTCCAGAGCCAGAAACGAGTCAAGCATCACTCCAAAGGAGCCACGAAGTCTAGAGTCGTGAGTAACACCACCAACACGCAACAGAGGACACAGGTCCGATCCAACCTGTCCTCCAGCAACCAGGTGCGCGCGGCCAAAAGCGTGGTGGCGGTGGCCACGATCTTCATCATCTGCTGGTCCTCGCACCTCGTGCTCCGCATCTACAGCAGCTTCAGAAACTCCATCCTGGCTGTGAAGTTGACCAATATTATGGGAGCGACTTACACCTGTTTCGTCCCGTACGTCTACCTGCACGGGGTGAAGAAACTCAACTGCTCGTGCTGCTAGGACTGGAGTGGAAGAAAAGGGGTAAACATTAAGCTAACAGATATCATATATTTTTTTTGTATTATAAGCCAGGGCTTTTCAAATCTTTAGATGCCACAGACTCCCAAAGATGAACTCCATCCTGAAATCTAAAAGACATCTGTCTTTTATAAACACCCAGTTAATACACTAAAATATTAATATTATCTAACATTAATTTCTATTAAGTTACTTTATTATATATCTTTTCTACTCACATAATGTACTGTTAAATGTATAATTTATTTATTTCAATCTAATTTGAGTGTGTGAGAAGTGATTAAATGTTAAATTAACATAAAATAATATATATATATATATATATATATATATATATATATATAAATTAGATTTAAAATAAATGAATAAAAATGTGATTAATACACATTTTTATTAATTTAATAATTAATAAAAAATATTTAACCACATTTTTATTCACTTATTTTAATCTAATTTATATATATATATGTATTATTTTATGTTAATTTAACATTTAATCACTTCTCACACTCAAATTAGATTGAAATAAACTATTTATGTAAAAAAAATATTTACGTACTTTATATATATATATATAAAATGGTATTTCTCAAACTTTTGCACATTTATTTAAGCTTATTATTTTTAAGCTTTACTTATTTTTATAATTATTATATTCATATTTTACAGTTTTACTCTAGGCTTTACTCTAGGCTCACAGATATGTATTTTAATATCACTTATTTTAATTTTTTAACATTTTTATCATGTTAATTTAACATTCAATCATATTTCATTTTATTTTTTCTCTAGACTTTTAAGCAAATTTAGAAATAAGAATGAATTAAATTTATAATAAATTAAGCAAATTTATTTTACTTATTTTAATTTTATTGTTTTATCATATGTTAATTTAATATTTAATGACTTATTTTAATCTTATTCATTTATTTACATTTTTCATGGTTTTTCTTGGATTTTGTTATAAGCTGTCTGAAATGTCATTTAAATATGCAAATGGAATAAAATGTTGTTTATATGAACAAACCCCTTGGTAAAAACCTTCAGAATATAGATAAAACTGTAAAGTTTGGTGTATGTAAAGCTGCTGAAGTGGAGAAAAAACTCACAATCTACAGATGCAAATAAATAAAAGTGCAATAAAATTGTGTATTTTGGATTTATGAATAAACTGCCTTCAAAACTGACCAGTGCATTGAAAAAAAAAAGTCTTTGCATGTAGCGTAATGTCAAAAACATGTAAATAATAAAGTTTGAGTAATTAGTTGTGCATGTAAATACAGCTGTTATTTCACATTTTTGTATGAAATGCATGTGTGAATTGTAGCAAAAGATGCTGTATCAGTTTTCCACCACCAAAGCAAAAACTGAGATTTGTCCCTCCTGTGCTTTACTAATTGCTGCTGGCAATCACTGTAATTATGTTCGTTATGCCACTTAACAAATTATAAACCTGCATATGAATGCAATCTCGTCATGTCATGTTTGCCGTGATATCAGCATAAAAATCTGTTAACAAAGACAAAGGATGATAATAAAAGACATCAAATTATAGTAAATATATTTACAGTATACATGCATATATCAAATTTGCTAATTACTAATAACAGTTAATATATAGTGTATAAAGTTTATAATTCACTATATTCAATTCTGTAATATATAATATATATTCACCGATCAGGCATAACATTATGACAGGTGAAGTGAATAACACTGATTATCTCTTCATCACGGCACCTGTTAGTGGGTGGGATACATTAGGCAGCAAGTGAACATTTTGTCCTCAAAGTTGATGTGTTAGAAGCAGGAAAAATGGGCAAGCGTAAGGATTTGAGGGAGTTTGACAAGGGCCAAATTGTGATGCTAGACGACTGGGTCAGAGCATCTCCAAAACTGCAGCTCTTGTGGGGTGTTCCCGGTCTGCAGTGGTCAGTATCTATCAAAAGTGCTCCAAGGAAGGAACAGTGGTGAACCGGTGACAGGGTCATGGGCGGCCAAGGCTCATTGATGCACGTGGGGAGTGAAGGCTGGCCCGTGTGGTCCGATCAAACAGACGAGCTACTGTAGCTCAAACTGCTCAAGAAGTTAAAGGGTTAGTTCACCCAAAAATGAAACTTCTGTCATTAATTCCTCACCCTCATGTCGTTCGACACCCGTAAGACCTTTGTTCATCTTCGGAACACAAATAAAGATATTTTTGTTGAAATCCGATGGCTCAGAAAGGCCTCCATTGGCAGCAATGACATTTCCTCTCTCAAGACCCATAAAAGGTACTGAAGACGTCGTTAAAAAGTCCATCTCACTACAGTGGTTCTACAATCATTTTCTGAAGCGACGAGAATAGTTTTTGTGCGAAAAAAAAAAAAAAATCAAAATAACGACTTTATTCTTGTCTTCCGTGTGGGCCTCTGACGTGAACTCACGAAGCACCACGACGCATGCGCGAGAATATGACGCGAAAGCGAGGAACTTCGTTTACAAGCAGGGGAAGACGCGCCGTATCTAAGCTGTTGAATTCTACATTGATTGTGCTTTAGGTCTTGGCCTAGTGCTCAAAATTGTGCTAAAGTGTGCATTTCCTGGATGCCCGAACGCCGGCGCTACGTCATATTCTCGCGCATGCGTCGTGGTGCTTCGTGAGTTCACGTCAGAGGCCCACACGGAAAACATGAATAAAATCGTTATTTTGAGGGGTTTTTTTTTTCGCACAAAAACTATTCTCTTCGCTTCATAAAATTATTGTAGAACCACTGTAGTGAGATGGACTTTTTAACGACGTCTTTAGTACCTTTTATGGTATTGCAGTTTGTTGCGTATGAGACTGGAGTGGATCTCTCTCTCTCTATATATATATATATATAAATATATAAAAATTTATATAGTTTAAGTAAATTACAAAGAATAAAAAAATCTTAAATGCTTACCTTTCAGAAATATGCTAAAACAATTCCTCAAATTATAAATTTTACACAATTGTAATTTAAAACAAAACTTTTTATTATTTTCAAATCATTTGCAATACATATTACACACAACTAAAGGTTGTCTGAATTGTTTTCAGCCTTTCATAAAAATGAGTCCTTTTCATAAAACAGTGGCCCTGCTAATACAAACCGCTCGAGAGCATGAGGTTTCCTTTCAGTGAAGAAACTTTAAACAGCATTGATGGGAAATGTGCCTTAGATATGGTGAATATGTCAGTGGGCCTGCTTTATCCTCAGCGTTTATCCAAAGTTTGCACACATAAAAGTTACCGAACTCCCAGAAAGTGTTTTAGCAGTTGAAAATATCATGGGGCAGTTTATGAACAAATACTGTATAGATTTACCCTCATATCTGTAATTCTGAGCACTGAGGATCACAAAAACCTCTGCAAACCAAAGAACACACATCTGAAGTGTTTATTTTGGCCGTCTGTGTGTCTTTCCATGGCTGGATGAGAGAACATTATTCAATTTCTGGCACAAATGGAGCAGTAAATATAAAGACTGAAGAGCATGAGATGCGTCAGGCTACTGTAGTATCAGGAAGTCAAAGACCATGGTAAACACTCATGTTAGGTCAGTAACCTTCACTGTCCTCAATGGAGCTTCTCCAGTTTGGCCTGAAGGGATTTGAAGTTGCGTATAATGTCCTGCAGGGCAGCGTTTGGACTCAAGGACTGCAGCTCCACCAGATAACCGCAGATGTTATCCAGACAAGCGTTAGTGAACCTCCGTCTGCAATGAACCAGAGAGAAAGAGTGAGTGACAGTACAATATGAAATGTATGAAAGATGTGGCGCACATGATGTGTACCTGTCATAGGTGGGCACACGGCTGGGGTCGTCCACATATCCCGACAGGAGCACATGGATGCACTGCACCAGGTGAAGGGGTTTCTTCAGGCGCTGCCAACACGGGTCCTACAGAGAAACACACAAAGCATACATTGCTGCAAAAAAAGTGTATATATAATGACTACGTGAATGATTTTGAATAAAAACTAAATAAATGAATAAATATACTACATAACTATAATATATATCCACTATAAATAAATAAAAACTACCTTTAAGCAGTTCTTAAAGAGGATTATGGATTAATAAAAAAAATATTTCTTAAGTAAATAAATATATAACTACCGTTAAGCAATCCTTAAAGAGGATTTGTGATCAATAAATAAAAGAAATATTGAAATAAATATAAAAAAAAAAAGGAAATAAGTATACATTAAGCAATTTTTAAAAGGATTATAGAATGATAAACAAATAAAACATACTGAAATAAAAATAAATTAATAAATAAGAAAAAAGTCAGAAATAAATATATAACTACCATTAAGCAACCCATAAGATTAATAAATAATGAAAAATAAATAAAGGAAAAATATTTTTTAAAGTACATAAATATAGGTTAAGCAATTTTTAAAAGGATTATGGAGTAATAAACAAATAAAAAATACTGAAATAAAGAAAAAAGTAAATAAAAAAACGTTAAGCAATTCTTAAAAGGATTACAGATTAATAAATAATAAAAAATACTGAAATTACAAATAAATAAATAATTTTTTTAAAGTACCATGAATAAATATACGTTAAGCAATGTTTTAAAGGATTATGGAGTAACCAGAAAATACAGTAAACAGAAAATACTGGGATAAATAAGAATAAATAAGAATTATAAAAAAAAAAAAAAAAAAAAATTAAAAAAATTAAAAAAAAATTATATATATATATGACTACCGTTAAGCAATTCTTAAGAGGATTATGGTTTAATAAAAAAAAATGAAATAAAAAATAAATAATTTTTTTAAAGTACCATAAATAAATATACATTAAGCAATTTTTAAAAGGATTATGGAGTAATAAAAAATAAATAATTATATAACTACTGTTAAGCAATCCTTAAAAGGATTATGGATTAATAAATCAATAATAAAAAAATACCAAAAATATATATTAATTATACTTTTAAATAAATTTGTACGCTTAAAGTTGTCATGAAATCAAAACTGACCCCATTTACTCCATTTACTTCGTTAGCGCACATTACTAGTCTTATGGTGAACAATTACTCCGTGCAAGTTAATTAAAAAAAAAAATTTGATCAAAATCTGAAACGGCGTTCCTTCTCTATCCCTAACCACTCCCCTCCAACCGTCAGTCTCTATGAGCGAGAGATTTCCGTTTCACTTGGAAATATGTCACAACACTGAAGTAAAGGCAGCTGCAACTTCCGGTTCACGGGGACTTCAAACAATCCTTGAGAGGATTATGGGAAAACAAAATGCACAAACTGGAATGATCTCGCGGTTTGAGATGCCCGTCTCATAAAAGCTCCTAATCTGAACGTGGCAGTAGTTTATCACTCAGTTCTTGTACCCGCGTCTTGAAGAGCTGGTCATAGACCTCCAGCAGCCGCGGGAGCTGAACTCCAATTTCCTGCATGGTGAAGGTGACAAAGCCCACGTCCCAGTTTAACCGGCACACTTCCTGTTCCAGAAACTTCACCAGGAAATCTGAAGATCACATAAAACAGCATAAGGTTAAAGACAAATCACTTGAGCTTCAGTGTAAAACTGATCTGGGACGGCAAACGGTACCTAATGGAAAGTATCGTGGTGTCCCAGCGTACAACTTCCCCAGCGACACGAGCTTTAGGCTCAAAGCTCTCATACGGTCCGCCGGGCTCATGGCCACACTGTCGCTCAACTCTAAAACACACAACACGCCATCAGACACACGGACCCACGACACAGGAAGACGCCCGTACCGGAGAGGCTTTACCCTTCTCGATGATCTCCTGCCACAGCGAGTGCACCAGGATCGGATCCGAATGTCCCGCGCAGTGAATTATTGCCAGCTTACACTCCGACAACCGGAAATGATCCGCAAACTCGCCGTACAGCTACAGAGGAGAAATGATGATACAACACAGATTAGGAAGCTCACATTCATAACCCAGCATGCTGAACTGAAGCGTCTTCACTTACCTTGGTGATGTCCATGAGCTCAGAGTCCAGCTGTGTAATGGCTCCCTGCACAGAGGGATGCTGGGAATACTGTCTGCGGAGCGTTTCCTGGATCTGCACCTGAATCCGCACCACCTGGAGGATCACAGCAGCATTACAGCTCTCTGCAGGATTCATGAAGCTGCATTTAAGACCGTTCTAAGACCTTTTAAAGACCAAGTAGGGCTGGGCGATTTTTCCGATTAAAAATGTTAGCAAATGTTACATTTAGACATGTTGACAATACAGCAATGATAACAGTTAAGAGAAATGAAATGATCCACGCCTGATTAACCGCTCTATGAACGTAGAACACATCACGTCTCAGCGGCGGTTCACACAGGATGCGAAATTGACCTATCAGTAAGCCCCGATAAGAGTTGCTATGTCTTACAATGACAGCTGTCAGTGTGAAAACCTTATCCCAAGATGTTTTTGGACACTGAATGTAGCGTACCCCGTCCGAATGATGGCCAAACTTTACTGATGGTTTATGAAGTTTATTGCGTCCCTTTTCACTCCAAAAACATCACCGTAAGAGCTGAACGAACAAAGCATAAGAAGTGCGCATTAACGTCTCATTCACAAACTCTCTCCGTTGCATTATCATTAACATACACCGCAAATTACACAAAAACACTCACACATCTAACAGTAAACAAACACATACAGACCTTATGCCGTTTCGGGGGTGCTAATAAACTGTAAACTTTGTATCTGCAAAACAACTCCGATAAACTGCGAGCTCTCCCTTTCATTACCCGTAGACTATAATACCCATCAAAATAAGAGTCCCTCCTTAGTAAGACAGATAATGCAGACCTTAAACATATCTAAACTCACAGAAATATCAAAAATGTGTACAAAAACAAATCACAATAAAGTCTGGGACACAGAAGGACCACCTCTCGTCGAGGAGCATTCAAGTGGGACTTAAATATATAAAAGATTTTAAAATAAAATATCAAATTAATAAATAAGAAGCGAGGGTTTACAGATCACAATGCAAACGGGAGAAGACTCACGGTCGTCACGATCGCAGATGACAACATCCAGGATCAACACTGTTCATGTACCGCAGGGTAAGATTCAATTAATCTACATTTAACCAGTTTAATATGGAGAGGCACTGAAATGTAGACCTTCGTTTGTGTGTTTTTGACCTACACCGTTACATGATGTGAGAACAGTTCGTTCGGTTTGTGCGTTAGCAGGGACTTTAATCGTAACTTAATGAGAGTTTGACAACCAGAAAATCCTCTCAGGATCCCTGGAATCAGTGTTACAGTACTCCAGGAACATCGTTTTACCATTTTTGTAGCATAAACACCATCAAACCGATGAGAGCTTCGGATTTTCCCATGTTTCTCTATGGCGCTGAAACCTAAAGATGTCCGAGCTCCGGTCCCAGCGCAACTGATACTCAACTGCCATTGGCTCGTCTGTGTTCGAGGGGAGGGGCTTACCGATAGGTCAATTGCGTTGAAAATGTAGAGGCAGTGGAAATGGGGGGGGAAAGCAAAGATATTAGACGTGAGTTGAACTTTCTTCTAACTTGAGCGCCGTGTTTGTAGAATGCCGTATCATGGGCGAGACACTGCTAAAGACGGGAGACACGAGTGCAACAGCCAAACACGCCCGGCAAACATGAAAACAATAGAAAAATAGCTTAATGACAAGCAAAAACCTGTAAAGAACTACTACTGTTTGCATGATGGTGACAGGCTGAAAGGTGCTGTTATTTTCTGTTTTTACAAAGCTTTTGCTGTTAATAATAGCCTATTACTGCCGTTATTTCTATTACTTTTTGGCTAAGAAATATTTAGCACTTTCTTATTTTATATTATTTCTGACTGAATATATAGGATATGTTTAAGATACGATTGTACAGTATTTGCCTTCATATTTCATGCATATTGTCTGCAAAGATATATAACAAATAAGTCATTTGTTTTACATTTACACCATGATAATCATTTCAGGTGTGGTGCACATGGAATAGAATTTAACCAGATGGTTAATAAAGAGAATGTAACCTGAATCATATTGCAGTTACGTTTTTAATTTGACTAGTTAAACAGAAAAAAATTGAAATTGAAGTCGTGAATCGGTCAATCGTTCTGAAAAAAATTGTTTTTTTTGCCATATTGCCCAGCCCAGTAAAGAATTTAAGGAATGAACTAGATGAGTAAAGTTTGATGACAAACTTTGAGGTTGGCAAAGCCAGTCTGACAGTTTAAAATAACTTTGAACAGCTTTGAAAGTTTTTACTCAGAGAAAGTAAAAAAGTGGGCCAAAATTCCTCCAGAACGATTTGAGAGACTGATACTGTCATACAGAAAACGATTCCTTCAACTTATTGCTGCTAAAAGTGGCTCTACGAGCAATTGAATCATTAGGTGTCCTTAGTAGAGCCCGACCGATTTATCGGTCTGCCGATTTTATCGGCCGATATGAGCCTGTCACAAATATAATCGGCATATATGCCACCGATACGCGTCTCACAGCGCACGAATATTCACACAAAATTATGTCAAAATGCCGGTCTTGTCGAGTATCATCGTAAACATAGTCGGTTATGTCTTAAGTGAACGTAAACATGAAATATGCCAGTCACCGCCAGCGTTTTGGAGCATATTCACAAGTTTCATGTCCCACAGAATATCTTGTGTGAATATCTGAACATGCAATACATCAAAAGAAAGAACAGAGCCTCTGTTTTATTCTAGTGTCATGCATTATTTTTTAAATCAACACTTGAATGTAAGTTTCATGAAAAAAAGCAACATTTTGAGAATAATCACGACTAACTTGCATACAGATGGGATTCAGAACGATATTAAAAACAGATGGAGTCCATCAACACCCCAAAGCTTCACAGTCCTAGAGCTCGTCCTGGGTCAACATCTCATTCAGTAACATTAGGCAGTTTTGATTTATATGCTGTTTAATGCTGATGTGATGTGATATTTTACATATGAATCTGCTTATAAGAGATTGATCGTTCTTCTTCGCCTGTGTTTTGATCAGATTCTGTACTCGTGCAGGAGATGTGTAATAGCGCCCCCTACCGTATAACAGTGAAAACACGGACAAATCTCGTCCATGGCAGGGAAGCGTTTTCTCATACAAGACGAGATAACTTAATAAGGGTTAATCTATATTTACACAGTAAAGATTATGAAGTGATATTTGACATTTGATTACTATTTCTGTACCTAAAATCTAGTTTAGACCTACATGAAAAACCTGAAAAGAACTGTTTATTTCATTTATATGTTTGTTCTGTTGTATTTATGTACAATGTATGTATATTATGTATATACTCTATTATATATACAGTACCAGTCAAATGTTTGGACACGCCAATGGGAAAGTGTGTCCAGACTTTTGACTGGTACTGTACTATAATATACACAAAGACTTTTTTTACGCCCTAATATCGGTATCGGCCCCCAAAAACCCATATCGGTCGGGCTCTAGTCCTTAGTTTGTCACCCATGGCTTTTCCATTTTGGCTTAGTTTTTGTTAAATAAATACTGACACGGTGTAATGTCATGTGTTCATCTGAGGTTGTATTTACATCATTTTAAGACCTGCCAAGGACCAGATGATCATTTATAACGTCCTGATTCATAAAACCATAGAGTTCAATAGGGTGTCCTTTCTTTTTCACATGACTGTATATATGTGCTAGGATTGGCCAAACAAAGTTATGCAGATAGAAAGATGACGTGTGACAAATGAGTCATCCGTCATTCCTCCTAAACTTTAAACAATCAAAGCTAGAAGGAAATGCTGGGCACACCCTCTGAAGTGCTTTTGTACTGTTCAAATGGCAATGAGGACGGCACTAGAACAGGTCTGGCTCCATAGCTCAGTGGTTAGAGCACTGGTCTTGTAAACCAGGGGTCGCGAGTTCGATCCTCGCTGGGGCCTGAGAATCAATTTTGCACAAATATCAAAAACTATTTAACAAGAGGAATACTTACTAGTCAAAACATGTGTCTGACTTGTGTGCTGAGCTCCTACAAAAAGCAATCTATTGTGTCTATATGTAGTATCAGATTTATACACAAAATTTTAAAATTAAGAAATTAAACTAGGGATGCACCGATATGAAAATTTTGGCCGATACCGATAACCGATAATTTGAAAGCCGAATAACCGATATATTAACTGATAAATCTAAATCCAATTTTTATATAATTTTTGAGAGCCTGATTACAAAAACAAAAGTCTCAGCATTAAAAGCCATGTCCCACGCACACAATTATGATGTTCTCATTATGATTTTATGTAGCTGATATGACAGACTTGCGCTGCACGTTGCACTTTTTGAAGTGATTCCAATCATATTTCAAGCGATTCAAACCCATCATTAGAGTATCTGAAGTGTCTCAGCTGAAGGAAATATTTATCGGCTTTAATATATCGGACACATTCTCTTATCGGGCCGATAACGATAACATTAAAAATTAACATATATCGGCCGATATCGATATGGTGGACGATATATCGGGTATCCCTAAATTAAACAAAATTTTTTAAAAATATTATTATTATTATTATTATATTTCTTAAATATTAATTTTTAATTTTACAGTACAGTGTTACAGTTGAAATATTTCTTATTTTGTTTAATATTTATTTATTTATTTATTTAATAAAAATGATCAAATTCATATTGTGCTGCCCTACAAACAGCGGCGCTTTAAAACAAAACAATAACATTTTGAATTTTTACACAAATGGCTCATTCACAGAACTCATTCAGGTCATCAGCTGCTTCTGTGTCCTTACCTCCATCTTCTCCTCCAGTTCATGCAGAAACTCTCCGTCGGCTCCCAGTGAAGAGACACAGGACGAGCTCTTGGCCGAGAGGATGGCCCTCGAGATGTACTCCAAACGCTGCTTCAGAGAGATCTCGGTGCTACACACACACAAAACCAACATTAACCACTGAAGTTCATTTGACAGCACCACGCTGAGGCAAACTGAACCTTTGAGGATTCATATAAACATAAAAAAACTAAAATATCAATATTTAAATGAGGGATTTTGAACCAATTAGATTTCAGTGGGCGGGGCTAACCAGCATAATACCTGTGCATGTCTGCCAGTCGCGCCAGCACATGTGCCGCTTTGCCAAAGCTTCTGTTCTTCTCGTAGTATCGCCACAGAAGATCCATGTTACGCACTTTACTCTGGTCCTGTTTGATCATGTGCATCAAATGATCCTCAAGGTACGGAGAATTCACCTGGACCGGAGGAGAAAGGGTCCTTAACACTCAGAGCAAAGACACCTTAATCTGTGTTACAAAACTGTGCATCGTATTTGTCATACCTCCAGAAGTTTGTCGGTCAGATCGGCCTGAATGAGCCAGTTATAGAGAGCGATGTGGAAGAGCTCGTCTTGAGATCTCTGAGCGAGACCCAGCATCTGCTCAAACTGTGAGAAGAATCAGTCAGGATCAGTTACTGTTCATTCATCTAAAACATCCTTTTCGTTCATTGAAATAAAGCTGAAAATTAAATAAAACAAAAAGTAGGTGAAAAATGTAAAAAACAAAATTTGAAATGTTGCCTTGGCAAGTTTTGGTTAATTTAGTTTAGATTTTTATTTCATTTTCAAATTCAAATTATTATTTAGTTTAATTTATTGTTTTAGTTAAGTTTTTATTTAACTTAAATAAAAAGATATACAAATAAAAACACTAAAGCAACTAAAAACGAAATAAAGTACAGGGCTCGAAATTAACGTTTTTACTTGGTAGCACTGGTGCTCCCAACTTCAAAAAGTTAGGAGCACCAGCAAAAATTTAGGAGCACCACAAATAAAATATTTATATATTATATTATATGATGTTTAAATGTGTGTGTGTGTGTGTGTGTGTGTGTGTGTCGTGCAAATAAATTGGTCATTTAATTGTCAGAATAAAAAAGTTGCTTGTCTGGAAAAAATTGTATTTTTGTGTTATAAATATAATTTATTCGGAAGCAATATTCTTACCACTGTTCTATCATAGCCTATTTAAATCTGCATTTGTGATATTTACCCTGAGGGCTTTTTTTTTTAACTTTTTATAAAGGGCATTTTTCCCTAATCTTATTAAATGTATACTTGAGACACTATATAACAAGACACTATAGGGCTGTTGCCAATCAAATTAAATCATTTACACTGAAAAATTACAATTGCATCGAATAATGTTATGAGATTGTTTTAAATATATTTTGAATATACAAATAAGAAATGTTGGAAAGAATGATGCTTTACACATGACACTAAACCGCCAGTAGGTGGCGGCAGGTGACCGTCTTAATGAGTGAGTCATTGAGTCGTTCATTCAAACGATTCGTTCAAACGGCTGATTCATTCAAGAATGAGGCAGGTGTTTATGAATGAGTCATTGAATCTTTGACTTAACCGATTCGTTCAAACTGCTGAATCATTCATTAATGGAACAGTGTTGCTGTGAGACATGCTGTGGTTCTGCTGTGATCTTTAAACTATTTTCGCTGCTGAAACAGAACAAAAACAGTCAATATTGCGTCTAAAGTGTAAGTGACTTGATTTTCACTGTTTATTGAACTGTTGTATGAAATCAATGTCACGTTTTAACCTTTGTGTGTGCTGCTGCGCTGATTTGTTTTGATTTCTCCTCGAGAGGCAGCGCGAGCCTCAACAGCGCAACCTTACTGTCAGTAACATTACAGCGCCTACATTATTATCCACCATCAATCGCCACTTACACTAAATGAAATAAAATCAGAATTATTCTCATGTTTTGGTGATTGCTTAATTATTTTTGACTTTTTAAACTGGCTCTTTCACTTTTAGCTCTTTACATTTTGCGCGCTAGTTAGCTCCCTGTCACGTGACAACGGAGCACAGTTGCCTATAGTCTGCTTTAAAGTTAAGAGCGTAAAGATGAAGTTTAATTGGTTACTGTACTGGTCACTGTATTCGCTCACAGTGGGCACATACTGTGCAGTAATAAGCGATCGTTTTGTAGAGAAATGAAAACAGGTCGCACCTCAACAATTATTTGCACTCGCACAAATGCTCCCAAATATTTTTTGAGATCACACAGATTCAATTTCGGGCGCATATGCCACCAAAATGGTCGCAATTTCGAGCCATGAAGTAATAAATAAATTGAATTAAAAATAAATAAAAAGCAAATAAAAACTAAAAATTAAAACTAAATGAAAAATAAAAACAAAAATAGATACACTGAAAACCTAAGCAAAAAAAAAAAAAGCGAATTAAAATAAATATGTATATTAAAAACTTTAGAAATTAGAAAAGAGAAATAAGTTGAAAATAAGTTTAAGTATTACATAAGGTTATTATAGAGTTTTTATTTCGTTTTCCCATTTCAAATTATTATTTAAATTTGTTATTTTACCAAGTCTGTTAGGTTATTTTTGTACACATTGGTCTTATTTTTGCTTTAATTTTTTAGTTTTTCAAGTTTCAACTATAATAACACGAAAATTAGAAATGCAAAATAAACTGCAATAAAGAAATATTAACGTTTCTAAAAACTAAATAAATTAAGGCTAAATAGAAATATTAAAGAAAAACAATAAAAATGACAAAAGCACATAGCAAAATTACTAAAACTTAAACTGAAATGAAAACTGAAAATATAAAATAAAAGCCCATTCAAATATTAATAAGTACTTTAATAGAAACATTAAACTAACACTGCATCAAACAGGCACATGAAGTTCAAGCAGGTGTCATGTAACTCACATGGGCGGCGGCGTCCTCATTGCTCAGCATGTTGGGGTCAGAGGTCATGACTGGAGGTCCGGGTTGTTTAGGGACGCTGGGAGACTGAGGGGCCGCTTTACTCTGGTTCACCAACTCCTGCATGGTGTCCGTGATGCATTTATAACAGGACAGCCTGGACAAAAAGTAATAAATAATTTTATTTATTTATTTATGACTGGATTCAAACCTGCAACTCCCACATGAGCACCTTAGGATCCTAAATGATGAGTGTATGTGTGTGTACCGACCTCTCCTGGAAGGCCTGCTGGCCGGTGGAGTCCTCCTCTGGTTCTCCGTTCCTGTAGAAGTGCGGCCCCAGTTTCTGAGGGTCTTTTTTATCAGCGGCCGTGAGACACAGCTCCACCACTCCCTCATAGAAACGCACTGAACGGAGCAGAAAGGGGTCAGTTTCTTATATAAAAATCATTCAGTTGCTCTTCATTTAAAGGCCTTGCTCACCTTGCCGGTACTGCGAGCAGACGAGCGGCAGGTCTGTGTGGTGGCTGATCTGCTGATAGAGACGGAGGGATTCCTTCAGTGTTCGCTCCTTCTCCAGCTTGTTCTGGATCTGTCTGGAGCTCTGAAGCAGCTCATTGGCCTGTGAGGAGAGAAAAAGATTTGATATCGCCCTTATTCTCAACCGGTTCCAGTTTATCAAACATAAAGACCTTCAGTTCCGTACTGACTGGTTGCACATATGACAACATGTAGATGGATAAACAACAAAAAACATGCTTTTTTTTTTTAAGCATTACTTATTTTAAAGTATTTTTTAACTTCAAAAGTAACAAAAAAATTGCTTATTGAATTGTTAAGGAACCAAAGTGGAATTAAGATCAGTGATAATTAAATATTGAATTTTATTACATTATTAAAAATGTTATTTAAATAAATAAAAACTATTTCACTAAATAAATTTAAATAAAAAATAAACAAATAAAAATTAAAATGGAATAAATAAACTAACATAAATAAAAATAAAAGAATAAAACCTAAAATAACTAAAGTAGATAAATAAATAAATAAAACTAATTAAAAAAAAAAATAAAAATAATCGATTAAACTAAAATGAAAAAGAAATAAATTAAAACACAAACTAAACTAAATTAATAAATAATAAATACACAAATATATCCTAAATAAAAAAATACATACACTAAAAACTAAAAAACCCCCAACAAAATTAATAAATTAACTAGATAAAACTGTTTGTGATTCCTTTCCCACAAATGTACATAAAAAAAAAATTAAAAAAATAAAAAAAATCAACAAATAAAATGAAAAACTAGAATAAATAAAATAAGAAACTAAATAAAAAAAAAAATTAATAAATAAAAACAAATAAAAATACATAGACAAACAAAAAAAAAAACAACTAAAGTAAATAAAACCAAATAAACTAAAAAACGAATTAAAACTCTAAATTAAGAACTTAACTAAAATAAAAAATAAATTTAAAAAAAAATTTAAAACAAAAAAAGTTAAATAAAACTAAATATATTTTTTTTAAATAAAAAATAGGCTAAATAATACATACACTAAAAAATAAAATTAATTAACTAAATAAAACAGTGTGTGTGATTCCTTTCCCACAGCTGCCTCGAGTTATTTTTCCATCGTCGTACTGTGTGTTGTGTGTGTACCTTGGAGCAGGTGCTGTCATCACTGCTGTACAGCAGAGGGCAGATGTCTCTCAGGTGAGCGCTGACCGTGTCTACAGACGCGCTGTCTTTGATGTACACGTTAATGAGGGCGGTGATGAGAGCGCCGGACAGCTCGCGTCCAGAAACCACCACGTCCTTAAAACTCACGGCCTTCATCTGATCCTGAAACTCCTGAGAGCGGAAGAAAACCAGCGAGGGAAATTATAGGAATGATATATCAAAAAATGTATATTGCAATATGGCTTAGTGCGACTGTCAAATCATGCAGACTGCGATTTAATTAAATAAATATATGCGCTACCAGTTAAATGAACAGTGCCGCGCTTCATCCTGAAACGGGCAGTGCATATTTTTTCAAAATAAAAGCTCAATAGTTTACTGTTTGAAAATTAAGAGATTAAGATATTTCATAGTCATTTCACAGTAAAACTAAATATTTTTTATTTTACACAGGTTTCTGCAGGTTTAACGAAGGTAAATTTAAGACCTTTTTAAGACCATTTAAAGAACATAACACGTCAATATGTTAAACACAGATGATCAAATGATAAAGCTCGGGCTGCAGAATATTCGATCCCTTTCCTCAAAAGCGCTTATTGTTAATGATATGATTACAGATCATAACCTAGATGTGCTGTGTTAATTGAGTCCACCCCCCAAGATTATTGTTATAAACACGAGCCGTGTCTGAAAGGTAAAGGGGGAGGTGTTTGCTGTAATTTATAATAATATCTTCGGTATTACTCGCAAGTCTAGTTTCAAAAATAATTCCTTTGAAGTTTTGGTGCTTTATGTAACGTTATGTAGTGAAATTGATAAATCCCGTTTGACATTTGTGCTGGCTACTGTATATAGGCCACCAGGGCACCATACAGACTTTACCAGAGAATTTGCTGATTTTCTATCAGAGTTAGTACTGGCTGCAGATAAAGTCCTAATTGTTGGTGATTTTAATATCCATGTAGACAATGAAAAAGACGCATTGGGATTGGCATTTAGAGACATTCTAAACTCTATTGGAGTAAGGCAACACGTGTCAGGACCCACTCATCGCCGTAATCATACGTTATACCTAATACTGTCACATGGAATAAATGTTGATACCATTGAAATTCTGCAGCAGAGCGATGACATCTCAGATCATTACCTAGTATCATGTACACTAAATTTAGCAAAGGCTGCAAAGCCGTCCCCTCGTTTCAAATATGGCAGGACTATCACTGCTGCGACTAAAGATTTCTTTGTAAATAATCTTCCTCATCAGTTTCATCTCCTCAGCATCCCAGATAGCCTAGAGGAACTCGATGTTGCAACAGAAACTATTGACTCTCTCTTTTCCAGCACTTTAGACACAGTTGCTCCCCGGCGCTTAAAGAAGATTAAAGAAAATAGTCCAACACCGTGGTACAACGAGCACACCCGGGCCCTTAAAACAGCAGCCAGAAAAATGGAGCGCAGCTGGAAGAAAAAACTAGAATTTTTTTGCATTTCGTGGAAAGAGAGCATGATTGCATACAGAAAGGCCCTAAAAACTGCTAGATCTGCTTATTTCTCGACTCTCTTAGAAGAAAACAAACACAACCCTAGGTATTTATTCGATACAGTGGCTAAATTAACCAAAGATAAAGCTTCACCTTCTGATGTTTGTAAACAGCACAGCAGTAATGACTTTATGAACTTCTTTACTTGTAAGATTGATAATATTAGGAAAAAAATTATAACCATGCAGCAGTATCACATCAGACAGTGCATTGTAGTGTCACTGAGGAAAAATTACATTCATTCACTGCTATAGGAGAAGAAGAATTGGCTAAACTCGTTAAATCATCAAAATCAACAACATGTATGCTCGACCCCATACCGACTAAACTACTAAAAGAGATGCTTCCAGAGGTCATAGATCCTCTCCTTAATATCATTAATTCATCCCTGACATTAGGATATGTACCGAAAACTTTTAAGTTGGCTATTATTAAACCACTTATTAAAAAACCGCAACTTGATCCTACAAAATTAGTCAATTACAGGCCAATCTCAAATCTACCCTTTTTGTCAAAAATACTAGAAAAGGCAGTGTCCTCACAATTATGCTCCTTTTTAGAAAGAAATGGTATCTGTGAGGATTTCCAGTCAGGATTTAGACCTTATCATAGTACTGAGACTGCTCTCATTAGAGTTACAAATGATTTACTCTTATCATCCGATCGTAGTTGTATATCTCTATTAGTGTTACTGGATCTTAGCGCTGCATTCGATACTATCGACCACAACATTCTTTTGAATAGACTCGAAAATTATGTTGGCATTAATGGAACTTCATTGGCATGGTTTAAATCATACTTATCTGACCGTTATCAGTTTGTAGCAGTAAATGAAGAGAAGTCACACCGATCACAAGTTAAGTATGGAGTACCGCAGGGCTCAGTGCTAGGACCGTTTCTTTTCACCCTGTACATGCTACCACTGGGAGATATTATTAGGAAGCATGGCGTTAATTTTCATTGTTATGCTGACGATACTCAGCTCTATATTTCTTCACGCCCTGACGAAACTTACCAATTCACAAGATTAACAGAATGCATAGCTGATATAAAAAACTGGATGACTAGTAATTTCCTGCAACTTAATTCAGAAAAAACAGAATTTTTAATCATTGGACAAAAAAACTCCACAAGTAGTAACCTAGAATACTGTCTAACACTCGATGGCTGCTCTGTCAAGTCCTCGTCGTCAGTTAGGAACCTGGGTGTGCTCTTTGATACCAATCTCTCATTTGAAAGCCACGTTTCTAGCATCTGTAAAACTGCATTCTACCATCTTAAAAATATATCTAAATTACGGCACATGCTTTCAATGCAAAATGCTGAACAGTTAGTTAATGCGTTCATGACCTCAAGGCTAGATTATTGTAATGCTCTACTGGGTGGTTGCCCTGCTCGCTTAATAAATAAACTGCAGCTGGTCCAAAACGCAGCAGCTAGAGTTCTTACTAGAACCAGGAAGTATGACCATATTAGCCTGGTTCTGGCAACACTGCATTGGCTCCCTATTAAACATCGTATACATTTTAAAATCTTGCTGATTACTTACAAAGCACTAAATGGTTTAGCGCCCCAGTACTTGAGCGAGCTCTTAACGCATTATACTCCATCACGTCTATTGCTGTCTCAAAATTCTGGCCAGTTGATAATACCTAGAATATCAAAATCAACTGCAGGCGGTCGATCCTTTTCCTATTTAGCACCTAAACTCTGGAACAGTCTTCCTAGCATTGTTCGGGAAGCAGACACACTCTGTCAGTTTAAATATAGACTAAAAACACATCTCTTTACTATGGCATACACATAAAACATTTTTAATTTATATTATTCAAATCAGTTAATTGATTGTTTTAGGCTGCATTAACTAGGTCAGCCGGAACCGGGAACACTTCCAATAACACCTGATGTACTCGTTACATCATAAGAAGAATGGCATCTACGCTAATGTTAGTCTCTCTGTTTATCCCGAGGTTTACTGCAGTCGGCCGGATCCGGGCCGTATCCGGACCAGATGATGGACCTTAGTCTGGACATGACGACCATATCCCTGAAGTGTCTGTAGAGACCGTGTCAATTAAACTCCCCCCTGTAAATGCCGCATCGACACGACATCCTCATTAAACCCGTCCCCGGCGTGACGACTCCAATCTTTCGAATAATCCTACGAATTTTTATTGATCTAATATGACTTCTGACCTGTAATGTTGCCAGAATCATAATCATACACTATTTGTTCGTCGGCCAGAGGAGAACTGGCACCCCGACTGAGCCTGGTTTCTCCCAAGGTTTTTTTCTCCATTCTGGCCCTGAAGGAGTTTTGGTTCCTTGCCACCGTCGCCTTTGGCTTTTGGCTTGCTCAGTTGGGGACACTAAATTTTCAACTATATTACTGATCTGCCTGCATTGACACTATATGATAATTGAAATGAGCTGGATGACATCACCGTTTTCACCAGAGCGGCTGTAAAGCCGAATCAAATTCTGTTGCGTTATTTTCCTGTTACCACTGTGAAGCTGCTTTGAAACAATTGGCATTGTAAAAAGCGCTATATAAATAAAGGTGATTTTGATTTTTTTGATTGATTTTTTAAATATAAATGTCTAGGAAGCAGACAATGAGTTGAATTAGCAACACTTTGAAAAAACACTTTGAAGTTTGAAATAACTTTTTAAATCATTTTACAAAAAAAATAGCTTAAAGTTTGAGATAAGAAATCATGTGAAATCTTGTGAAAGTGATTTTATGATTAAAACAAGAACAAATATCTCCCAATGTGTTCATTAAAATCCACTTAATTCAAATGCAAGTAATTTTCATAACCATTGACATATTTGTTCTTGTTTTAAGCACAAACTCACTTAATTTTGTTCAATTTCTCAGAAAACAAGACTTCATTTCTTCATATTACATCTCAGGTAAATGTATCTTGATTTAAGGATGTTTAGATATTTGTCCTGGAAAACAAAAATCCTGAGGTAGATATTCATTTTTTGCAGTTCATGCAATTTAATTTTGCAATTAAATTTAGGGCCCAATGAAATCCGTTTTTTTTATTCAATTTAAAATGTTCTCAGTTTTAATGGTTAAATTAAATTCTATAAATCAGAAAGCATGTCTAATTAATTGAAATCATGAAACAGACAATTTATCAGCAATTTATTAAAAGTTTAACAAAAAAATAATTTTTTAGGGCCTTATGAAATACGTTTTATTTTTTCTCAAATTCCGTGTTTTATTACATTTTTATGAATAGATTCGCAGGGCCCTAATTTAATGCCATGATATTGAATTTAAGACGTTCTGCTCCAATTTAAGACATTTTTAAGGCCTTCAATTGTGGAAGGTCAAATTAAGACTTTTTAAGACCTGCGGAAACCCTGTTACAGTACAATATTATTATTATTTAATAATTATCACAATAAAATCATTATTATTTTATAGTCATATTGAATTGGTCAAAAACAGTGTGAACGTGGCCTATTAAAAACTTTCCAAAGACCTCTTTTCATATTGCAGAAGAACAAAATATCAGTTTTTTTACATTATCATGCAGCCCTATATCAATATGAATTTGACATGTTTATATTCAAGAAAGTAAGAGCGCAAGAGCGATGGGTCGTACCTTGGGCATCTCAGAGATGATGAGGCTGAACTGATGGTCACACAGAAGTTTCCAGAGCGCAAGCGTCTGACAGGAGCGATGGATCAACTGCTGCATGGCCTGAAGAGACGCTTTCTCGTGCGCCTGAGCCTCCGCTGAGAAACAAACATGAGAGATGGTGAATATCTGAACATGCAGAGACACAAGCGTACACAAACTTAAACTCACTGTGGTACTTTCTCTGAAGCTCCTGCTGTACTTGTTGAGAGCTGGAACCATCGGGACGCATAAATCCCAGAAGTCTTTGCTGTAGGTTTGCCGGTGAGCTGAAACTGAGGAGGTCAAGTCAGTTAGAAAAACGCATTTCTACATGAAACAACATGAGCAGGAGAGGAAGTGACGGAGACCTACTTGGCCACACCCAGAGAAGTCGGACTGAACTGGGAGTTTTTGTCCAGGAATTCCTTCAAACCCTGAAGCTCCATTAGGACGAGCTCCAGATCAGACGAACTGGCTGTGCTCTCCAACTAAAGAGCAAACAACAAAAAGCTGCTGTGATTTCACACCACAGACATGTCAACCTGAACCTAGTCTCAGCCTCAGACGTCACACCCACTGAACGTCTGATACATATGGCACACAAAATTGGAAACACTTCAAGTCGTTATCTGATTGGATGAATTCTATACGAATGATGAATTCCCGGGAGACTTGTGTGTCATGTAAAAGTGTTTTACACGACGGTCTGTTATTGTACGGACATCGACGTTGCATTTTCACGCCCCTAAACGTGATTGGTTGCTTTATATAATCAATCAGACGGCTTCTGGCCGGTCCTTGGCCAATGAAAGCTGAGATGGAGTCCAGACCTTCTGCCGTCAGTCTAAAGGTCTGGCTACGCAAGACTAACCTGAACCCAAACACACTAAATGATTGACAGGCAGAGAACTTTTCTGATTGGCTAAAAAGTTCCTGGAAGTGACGCACTACAAAAAATCTGGAAAGCAAGCGGAGCAGAAAAGTAAAAATGCTCCTCATTACTCACAATACACAAAAATAAACACAAAAATAAAAACAAAAAGCATTTTTTGTCAAATTAAATCACAAACAAAATTCAATAAAAACTAAAAAAACTAAAAAAAGCGATAAAGTATTTTTGTAAAATTGTTCTAAAATCTGCCATTACCAACAATAAAGAAAATAAATAAATAAAAGCAAAGCATTGTAAAAATCTGTCATTACCCACAATAGACAATAAATCAAAACATTTTTGTAAAAATGCTCCAAAAATCTGTCATTACTCACGATAAATAAATACTAAACAAATAAAAACAAAAAGCATTTTTGTAAAATTGCTCCAAAATCGGTCATTACTTAAGATAAACAAATAAATAAAAACAAAAAACATTTTTTGTAAAATTTCTCCAAAATCTGTCATTACTCACGATAAATAAGTAAAAATAATAAAAAAGCATTTTTGTAAAATTGCTCCAAAATCGGTCATTACCCACAATAAATAAATAAAATTTATTTTTAAAAAATAGATAAAAACAACACATAACACATTTTACAAAAATGTAAAAATACTCTAAAATTTGCCATTACTCACAAAAGTCATTGTCTGACTCCCTTTGTTTATGAAGGTCTCCATCGAAAGACTCCCATCCCAGATGTTCCTGTTTCAAAGCATCAGGATAAAGCAAATCAGTGCAGTCTTCATTAAAGAATCAGTCAAAACAGAGCGTTATGAGCTTTCATGATGTCAAGGCAAGCATGTATTTAGCGTAACGCTGACTGACCCCAGTATACGTGTGAAGTAAATGCAGATGCCGTTGTGTTTTCCAGAGAAGATGACCTCAGGTCCAGAGGACACAGCTGTGAAAGCGGCACCGCCAGGGCTCATGGGTGTAGCCGGGAAATAAGGGGTCGACACGGTTGGCGGGAACATGCCTGATGAGTCAAACACACGGGACGCATCCATCAGGATCTATTGCACTGTGATATTATTGCATTAAATTCTTTATTTAGAATAACATGCAAAATAATAAGAAAAAGACAACAAAAAGATGCATTATGGGCCTGGAATAGAGACAGACAGACACACCATTGAATTCTTTACTTGTGTAGAATGACTGCATTAAAGAGGACCTGTTATGCTTTTATACATGTTCATCTTTCTTTAGTGTGTAGAATATTCCTCATTTAAATAATTCATATGCAGAATAAAGGGGCGGGGCCTGGTTGAGTTAGTTAGTAGTGTGTTGAAACTGCCAGTTATGGTAAGGGGCAGGACATTTCCCAAACACACTTGGAAGCTCTTGACCAATCACAACACGCTGCTCCAGCCGACCAATCAGAGCACAGTGTGCTTTTCAGAAGGAGGGGCTTCATAGAGACAGGAACTAAACAGAGCGTTACTGACAGACTGGGAAGAGAGGAGCCGCAACAATGAAGAATATGTGGAAATAATCAACATTCAAGCAGGAAACAACATAACAGGTCCTCTTTAACATCAGCTGTACTAGTCCACACAGATTAGTGAAGCGGTCACTGGTCTGAGGAGTAGTTTTATACCTGGGGCAGGTGTGGCAAGGAAACTGGGGTTTGGTAGGGGGCTGCCGACAGGCATTGGGGATCCTACAATCACAGCAGACTACAGATTAGACATTAATCAACACTGACAGCTTCTAAGTGTGATTCGACACGGTTAATGGTTACAACAAGATTTGTGTGGCAGGTTGAAACGTTTCACACCTGGTACGGGGGAGCTGAAGAGCGGGCCGACGTTACTGGGCGCAGAAATGGCAGATGGGAAACGCATCTGAGCCTCTCCACCGTACCTGCATACAAACATCATGTCAAATCAGACTGAGCAATGTATAAAAACACTCGCAATATTTCCATGATGATTTTGTTGGCCATATAAAATTAAGAAACAATTTGTGAATATTGCAATGGTTTTAAAGTGCATTTTATTTAGCCATTATATGATAATGGCAACGATGCTGAAAATTTCATCAGCATTAATTAAAATAAAATTACATTTTACACTATATTCAAAACAGCTGTTTTAAATTTGAATAATATTTTACTGTTTTTACAAAATCATTAAAAACATATTTTTTGACCCCAAACTTTTGATCGGTAATGTGTGTGTGTGTGTGTGTGTGTATGTATTATATATATATATATATATATATATATATATATATATATATATATATATATATATATATATATATATATATATATACACACACACACATATACACACACACACACATACATACGTGTGTATATGTTTATATATATATATATATATATATATATATATATACACACACACACACACACACACATACACTCACCTAAAGGAATATTAGGAACACCATACTAATACTGTGTTTGACCCCCTTTCGCCTTCAGAACTGCCTTAATTCTACGTGGCATTGATTCAACAAGGTGCTGAAAGCATTCTTTAGAAATGTTGGCCCATATTGATAGGATAGCATCTTGCAGTTGATGGAGATTTGTGGGATGCACATCCAGGGCACGAAGCTCCCGTTCCACCACATCCCAAAGATGCTCTATTGGGTTGAGATCTGGTGACTGTGGGGGCCATTTTAGTACAGTGAACTCATTGTCATGTTCAAGAAACCAATTTGAAATGATTGGAGCTTTGTGACATGGTGCATTATCCTGCTGGAAGTAGCCATCAGAGGATGGGTACATGGTGGTCATAAAGGGATGGACATGGTCAGAAACAATGCTCAGGTAGGCCGTGGCATTTAAACGATGCCCAATTGGCACTAAGGGGCCTAAAGTGTGCCAAGAAAACATCCCCCACACCATTACACCACCACCACCAGCCTGCACAGTGGTAACAAGGCATGATGGATCCATGTTCTCATTCTGTTTACGCCAAATTCTGACTCTACCATCTGAATGTCTCAACAGAAATCGAGACTCATCAGACCAGGCAACATTTTTCCAGTCTTCAACTGTCCAATTTTGGTGAGCTCGTGCAAATTGTAGCCTCTTTTTCCTATTTGTAGTGGAGATGAGTGGTACCCGGTGGGGTCTTCTGCTGTTGTAGCCCATCCGCCTCAAGGTTGTGCGTGTTGTGGCTTCACAAATGCTTTGCTGCATACCTCGGTTGTAACGAGTGGTTATTTCAGTCGAAGTTGCTCTTCTATCAGCTTGAATCAGTCGGCCCATTCTCCTCTGACCTCTAGCATCAACAAGGCATTTTCGCCCACAGGACTGCCGCATACTGGATGTTTTTCCCTTTTCACACCATTCTTTGTAAACTCTAGAAATGGTTGTGCGTGAAAATCCCAGTAACTGAGCAGATTGTGAAATACTCAGACCGGCCCGTCTGGCACCAACAACCATGCCACGCTCAAAATTGCTTAAATCACCTTTCTTTCCCATTCTGACATTCAGTTTGGAGTTCAGGAGATTGTCTTGACCAGGACCACACCCCTAAATGCATTGAAGCAACTGCCATGTGATTGGTTGATTAGATAATTGCATTAATGAGAAATTGAACAGGTGTTCCTAATAATCCTTTAGGTGAGTGTATATACACACACACACACACACACACACACATATATACATATATATACACACATACATACACTACCAGTCAAAAGTTTGGAAACTGTACTATTTTGATTGTTTTTGAAAGAAGTCTCTTCTGCTCACCAAGGCTGCATTTATGTTATTAAAAATACAAAAAAAAAGCTGTAATATTGTGAAATATTATTAAAATGTAAAATAACTGTTTTCTATGTGAATATATAGTAAAGTGTAATTTATTCCTGTGATCAAAGCTGAATTTATCATCATTACTCCAGTCTTCAGTGTCACATGATCCTTCACAAATCATTCTGATATGAGGATTTGATGCTCAACAAACATTTATGATTATTATCAATGTTGAAAACAGTTGTGTAAAACATTTTTTTTTAGGATTCTTTGATGAATAGAAAGTTTAAAAGAACAGTATTTATCTGAAATAGAAAGCTTTTGTAACTGTACTACCGTTCAAAAGTTTTGGGTCGGTAAGAATTTTTTTTTTTTTGGGAAAGAACTTAAAGAAATTAATAAATTTATTCATCAAGGATGCATTAAATTGATCAAGTGACAGTATAGACATTTATAATGTTGCAAAAGCTTTATATTTCAGATAAATGCTGTTCATTTGAACTTTCTATTCATCAAAGAATCCTGAAAAAAAATTGTACACAACTGTTTTCAACACTGATAATAATCATAAATGTTTCTTGAGCATCAAATCCTCATATGAGAATGATTTCTGAAGGATCATGTGGCACTGAAGACTGGAGTAATGATGAGAAATTCAGCTTTGATCACAGGAATAAATTACACTTTACTATATATTCACATAGAAAACAGTTATTTTAAATTGTAACAATAATCACAATTGTTCACAATAATACTGTTTTTGGATCAAATAAATGCAGCCTTGGTGAGCAGAAGAGACTTCTTCTAAAACAATCAAAAGAGTAGTTTCCAAACTTTTGACTGGTAGTGTGTGTGTGTGTGTGTGTATGTATATATATATATATATATATATATATGTGTGATGCACCGATTGCAATTTTTTTGGCCAATTCCGATTTCCATTAAAGCCATTAATTTTGGTATTTGTGACTCACAAGCTGTTTGAGAATTTAGGGCCCTATGAAATCTGTTTTATTTCTTTCCAAATTCCATTTTTTCCATTTTCATTTTTCTGGATTCCATTTTAATGATTTAATCAAAACCATGTCTAATTAATTTAATTAATAAAAAATAAATTAATCTATTAATTTGTTTACACTTATAGGGCCCTATGGGATGTTTTCCCCCCCAGGAATTCTGTGTTGTGTATTTTAGTTTTTCTGATAATCAAATGAAGGCATAAAACATTAATTTATTTTTAATCAAATTAAATTTAAACAAACCTCTGTTTACCATTTTTTGGCAAACAAAGGCAAACAGAGGTTTACTGTTAAAATTAAAACATGGAAGAAAATTTGTGTGATTATTCCTTTAAAAAAAGTTTTAATTATTGTTTTGTTATTATTATTACTATTACATTGCCTGTGCCGCTGGCAACAAAAAACGGCTCGTAATCGGTAAGACGTGATCGGGGCTGATCATGCGGAAAATCAGCCAATCCCTGGTCGGTCGATCGGCGCATCTCAAAATAAAAAAATAAAAATAAAAAAAATATATATGTATATATATGCAGTGTGTGTGTGTAATTATATTGCTGTTTATTGTTACACTGGTGCAAATAAAATAGATAATGGCATTAGATATTCTCTCATGTGTTCACTTGACAAATATTGATTATTTGAACTATTTTCTTATATTTGGCTACAATGACTGGTGACATGAAATGGTTCCTCTGATTTAAAAACACCTAAATCATATCTGACCTGAAGAAGGCTCGAGTGGCCCATACAGACACCTCTCTATCACACGCCGCAGTGGAACAGGCCAAGATGAGCGCCGTGGCACACGCCTGCTCTTCCTGTGAACGGAGATGAATATTTATCAAGAAATACATTAAGGTGGCGATATTAAAAGAATAAGCATGAGGACACATACCCTGTGCAGCTTGAAGAACCTCTCGATTTCCTCGCTCTCGCCTCCAGCGCTGCTCACCAGCAGGTGACGCAACTGATCCACCGGCCTATACTTGTGGAAGATGTGACTCCCCTGCAGACGGCACAGCAAACAGTAAGAGAAGAAGAACGTGAAGAATATCACACACGCTGCGTCCCAATTTGCCTACTTGTACTACGACCTAAAAGTACATACTCTTGAGTGTGTAGCAGAAGAGTGGGCAAGCTTTGGGACGTACTACTTCGTCATCTTTAACGGACTCTGTTGCTTAGTTACGTGCATCCTGTCACCGTTTAAACTGCCCTGTCAATCATCGTCCCGGTTAAAATCCTCCACATTCAATTTAAGTTCCGCATTGGAGAGAAATGTAGTAGCACGTTGATCTGCCATTCGTGGGTCTTTAATGCGGAGACTCTCCTCATGTGTTTGCAGTTTAAATATAATGATGCATTTAGAAGTTAATGGCCAAACGTATCATTACAAAAGTTCACACTGCTGCTGCAGATTAAATATAATGTGGATAACATTGAATAAATATCTTTTCGTCAGGTTAGATACTGATAATTGATCACTCAAGCCCCTTTATCTAAACCTCTCTACTTAACCGTCGCACATCCGCCATGTTTGTAGTTTTTTAACATTTTTTTTATCCGCATTTGTAGTTCTAATCGAATCCTCGTCCAACTCGCAATGGGTTGTGGGTAATATCAGCCGTTAGAGTGTGAGTTGATCTGCACTTCTGACCGGAAATATTAGACCATCCGGGTATCTTTGGAGTACTCATTTCAACATACTACGATTTGGGATGTACTAATTCTATTTTCGAATACTATTTAGGCGGATAGTATGCGAATTGGGACGCAGCAACGTCATCAACGGGAAGATAAATCACACCTGAGCGGACAAGAGAACAAATTTCTGCGGCGGGATGTTGTGTTGCTGAACGACTAAAGGAGAATCAGTGACTGGGATGAGATCTTTATTCAGAGGAGTGAGGATTCTGGGAGATTTCGATTCCTCGATTGAACACAGAGCCCATGAGTGACCGTCCACATTCACCGTCATCTGAAGAAAAAGACAAAAAATATGAGCGTCAGAGCGCATCTTAAAAAAAAAACAGACAAACAAATGAAGAAACCACCAGACGGCTGCATGTAGATACACATATTAGACATTTGATTGTACTTTTTCCTCCATAGTGTTATAACATATTACACATGTATATTTCTACTTACATCGTTTTTGTTTGTTTATGTTGCTGTTTTTATTTTAACATTTTTTTCCATCTATGGTTCGTATGAAATTCCACAATTAATGTTGTAGACATGGTAAAACAGGGTATATGAATCGTGTTTAAAAATCACATTTAAGGCTTTTCAAGACCTGCACAAATAAAATTAATATCATATGCAGGGTAGAGCAAGATCCGTGTAAACATTCAAACCATAAAATGACAATTTAAACAACTTTAGGTAACACTTTACAGTGTCTTGTTACATATGTTACATGTACTTACCATAGTAATAACAGTAAATTATGCATAATTAGGGTAAACGTACCTATTAAGCTCACCAAAATCTACACTGAGACATTTTAATGCACAGGGTATTGGTTTGAGTACAAGAAGTTATGTTAAAATAAAATATTAATCTCTCACACAATAATATTTAATTTTATTTTAAATGACAAAAGCGTTTAAATTAAGATATACATCATTAAATGCAAAAAGTCTGGCTGTGCTTAATGGGTACATGTTCGTATCCTTTACACCCCTGTTGCCATTAAGCTCACAACATGTTTTTTTTGGGAAAATTCTTGTTTATTTTAAACATTTTTAAAGAATAATTTTATAAAGATTAACTTGAAGTGACAACCATCAATTAATATTTAAAGTCTGTTTATGAAGTATTTACATAGACGTTCAGTGTGGATGAGCTTAAAGGGAGCACACTGAGGTTTATTGGAACAGCAAACCTTTTTTTAATTAATAAATATTAAATTTATAAATTTAAAAGGACAATTTTGCTAAATAAATAATCTAGGTCATGTATTAAGTTCATACATATTTTAATATGAACAGCTATTATAGAAAATATCTATGAAATTATACTTTTTCTTACTGATATCACACTGAAGCTGTGATTTTCATAGTAGTGCACACTTTAAGCTCACCTTACGATAATATGAAATCTTTAAAAATTATAGAAGTGTAAAACAACAGAACATCAATAAACTGTAAATTTATAATATAATTGATTTAAGTACAAGCCAGTAATGCCTGTGAAGTAATATATTAGTGTAGCACACAATCTTGCACAGCTAGTAAGCTAACAATGTTCTATAGCATCTGCGCTATGTTGCTTAAACTATCTTTTGGATCTAACGGTAATTATTTCCCACAACCAGGTTACAGGTTATAATATGCAAAAGTCTAAATATTAATCTCTTAATTTTGCAGTAAATGCGAAAATAAAGGCTTAAACATCTAAAAAAAATGCACATTTAAGGGGCTACTCTTTTGGTGAAAGTTTTCAGACAGCTTTCAAAATGGCCGCCAGACAGTGTGAACACATGAATACCCATAACTCAGTGTGCAATGGTCTGATTATCTTGAAATTACAGGAGGTATATAGTAACAAACACATCATTTGGTTAAGACATCAAGTAGGATGATAAATTATTTTTTTCTTTTTATAATCTGAGCTCAAAGATAGTAGTGTGCTTAATGGGTACTTGAGCTTAATAGGTACGTTTACCCTACATGCAACTAACCCTCAACCAAACCCTAATCCTATAGTAAGTACATGTAGTTAATCAATATCACTCCGTACATAAATATATAATTACACTGTAACAATGACACCTTATAATAAAGTGTAACCCCAACTTTACAGTTCAAATCATACAGATTTTGAACAGAACAAAAAGTTTTATAAAATGATAAACCTAACATTTCAGTTTTCAAACGATTAAAAAAAAAAAAAAGGATGTCAAAATTATAAAGGATTATATTTATATTCATTTAAAATATGGTTTAATATTCACATTAAGCCATATCACAATTGCTGTTTTTCTGTCTTCAAATTTAAGACCTCTTGAAATGATAATTAAGAAATTTCTTATACTATTTAAGATATTTAAGATAGGGATGCACAATATATCGGCCACCATATCGGTATCGGTATTTTTAATGTTAATCGTTATCGGCCCGTTAAGAAAATTAGTCCGATAAATAATGTATTATTTCCTTCAGCTGAGACGCTTCAGATGCGCACTGTTCACCATAATGGGATTGAATTGCTTGAAATATGATTGGAATCACTTCAGAAAGGAAAATACAGTTCAGAGCAACATGTCTGTCATATCGGCTACATAAAACTATAATGAGAACATCATAATTGTGTGTTTGGGACATGGCTTTTAATGCGGAGACTTTTGTTTTTGTAATCAGGCTCTCAAATATTATAAAAATGTGGATTTATATTTACTGGCTTTCAAATATGAATAATTATCGGTATCAGTCAAAATTGTCATATCGGTGCATCCGTAGTTTACGACTTTTGATGGCCTTAAATTTGATACTAAACTGAATTTAAGACTTCATAAAGACACACAGGGACCTTGGTTAAAATAGCCAAAAAAATAAAAAGAAAAAGTGGCTTCATCGCTGACCTGAGCTTCCATGAGGGGCTTTTTAAAGGGAAACGAATCGTGGTTGATGCACCACAGGACATCGCTGTCTTCTGTCTCAGACGAGGCCATCAGCAAAACACCTTTACTGTACAGAGCCTTGTGAACTTTAGCTGGTTTCTGGAGTGTGGAGGACGCAGAGAATCCGGGCGGCAGACGCACATGCACCAGCGACAGGATGCTGGGCCGGGCCAGGACGTGTTTGGCGGTGGGCGGAGCAAAAGGGATGCTGCTAAAGTAAAGACGCACACCTGCACAACACACAGAAACACAACTATATATACAGATGAGTGCTTCATTAGTCTATATTTATGACTGAAGTGTTCATACCAGCATGAGTGACGGCCAACAGCTGACAGTCTGACGACTCCGAGCGATCGATTACCGCGATCTGAACGATGGGTTTGAACACGGAGCGATCAATCGTCCTGCAAAAAAGATGCAGACACATGAATTTGAGTTGATAAATGCATTATAAAGGGGAATTGAAATATAACAACAAAACACTTTATTAGTGATCATATCAGTATTAACCAATATTATCAATTTAATTAATTTTAAATGTATTAATGATAATTACTAATATACTAATTATTATTAATAATTAAGAAAAACTAGGAGTGCACGACATATTGGTTACCAATATTAGTATTTTGTAATGCATTTGAATTGATTTAAAGATTAAAGATAATGATATTATGAATGTATTATTAATAAAATTGTATTTTCATAATAAAAATGTAATTAATTATTAATCTAGTTATTATTATTATTATTATGAATGAAGTGTACATTTTTGTTATTTATTATTAATTTTATTCATAATAAAAATAATGTTATACGTAATTATTATTAATATAATTAAATGTAAATATTATTAAGAAAAAATAAGAAAGCACAATATACTGGTGACCATATCAGTATTGACCAATATTAGCATTTTTAAAATGATTTTTTACATGTATTAAAGATGATTAATTTATATAATAATATATTATAATACTATTAATAATTATAATAAAATACAAAATAAATTAAACATTTTACAAAAAAATTATCCTATACTATAACATATTAATTACTATATATTTATATATTATTATTACAATTTATTTATAATATTTATATAACTACAAATTAAAACAGCTGTTTTCTATGTGAATATACTGTAAAATGTAATTTATTCCCTACGATCAAACAGTTGTTTATAATATATATTTAACATATTCATGTAAAATTATTCAAAATGTAATCATTCAAATTGTAAACTTGTATTGGTTTTCTATTTATCAGCCAAAATGTTTGTATAAGCACAGCCATACAGAAAACACAGGTGAAGCTCTACCTGGCGATGTTTCCAGCCGCTGAGACGATGGAGCTTTGAGACATGGCGGCGACTCGACTCATTCCCTGCCCATCAGCGCCGAGATCATACACCTGACAGAGACAAGAGCACATCAGAACGTCACTCAAAACCATAAACACCACCGCATGCGATTCAATATCAAAGCACACACCTGCACAACACCCTTCTCTGAGCGCGTGTATAAAATGTTCCGTGAATTGTCAACAGCAATTTGGACAACGGGATCTAAAAACAAACAAGATTCAAATGAGAAACATGACATAAAAGCACAAAACAGCCCGTTTTCGTCTGCTGAAAGCCGCTCTCACCGTCCTCAGAGAAGGAGAACTGCAGTAGTGAAGGAATGAGGAAGGACAGGCTGCTCTTGGAGTGGTTGATCTTCCTGCAGCGCTGACTGAACCAGCCCGCTTCAGCCTGATAGGCGATCTCGTACAGGCAGCCGTCTTTACCCGCCATGAAGATGCGGCCCACATCCGTGGAGGTGATGGCCAGCAGGTAGGTGTTATCCGTGGGGATGGAGTAGAGAGGATCCGGCAAAAGCTGCATCGCTCCCGACATGCTGTCATTCAAACCTACTGGAATATGAACACAGATAGGGTCGAGAATAAGTCCTGTGTGAACACTAGGGCTGAAGCTTTAATTATAAATATACCCATGTAGCACAGTACTAAAGTTATTGACACATTCAAGTGATAAAGAAACATGCATGAATGAGAGCTCTTAAAGTGACAGCAGCCTAATATTCCTGCTGCCGTCTGTGTCATTAATGTTAATCAAACAACAAAACACAGAGAAAATCACTCACTGCTTTTGACTCAATAATATGACCAGAAGCCCTAAAATTATACTTTTTTTTTGGTCCAGAAAGCTTATATCATTTCATTTTTATAATATTTTTCCTATTTTTTTTAATGCATTTTGTTGGAGATTTATTTCAGTTACCTTTAAATTACTATATTTTATCAATAAATAATATAATTTAAGCACATTCTTTCAACTTAAATTCAAAATAACTCAACATTTCACACATAACCCTGTTAATTCAGCTCAAAATCTCTCACATTGGGTGTCTCGGCGGACCTCTTGTGGAAAAATAGCAATATAACATATAATATAAAATATAATATGATATTTCATGACTCTTGCCACTAAATGGCGTTATAACCCAAGGTCTTGGACCACTCCAATGAGCACTCAATTTTTAATTTTTTTTTTCAAACATTCATTTCGGGTCAAAATGACCCGAGGGACGGGTATACAGTGAAGACTATGCAGTGTTTTATTTTTACATTTGATTACTCAATTTCTGTAGTATTTCTTACTACATCAGAGCTCCAGACTAACATTTGAGAGCAGTGGCGCCAGCACCTGATTTGGTGGCGCTGGAGAAAAATGTATCATTAAGGTCATTTAATCATAAAATTACTAATGTTTTGCATTGTTTTGTTAACAAGTGCAGTTACTAATAAATATTACATGTTTGTTTATTGGAAATTTAACAGTGAAGCACTGAGCTTGAATTGATATGCAGATAAAATTCTCTTATTAGCAACAGTAATGTGCAAAAACCAAATTTTTATAGGGAAAATGTAAATATTCTACTCTTTTTAAATGTACCATCGTTCTTCTAGTATCACACTGAACTGACCGACAGCTTCAGTGATTATTAAAGGAGCTCTTTACTTTTCTGTGTAATTCAGTCACAATTTGAAAAAAAGTTTTTTTCATGAGACTTTGTGACTTCCTACTTTTTTCCATATTAAGTGCTCCTCTGCCGCCATCTACTGGTTGTAGTGGTCATTTCAAGTTTGTTTGCTACAAAGTGTTAATTTTCCTACACCTTTAAACTTTTAGTTTTACAAATCATCACATTAAAAATAAATAACATTAAAATTGGAAAATATTTAAAGCTTTTAAATGCTGGAAAAAGTGTGAAGCCCTTGAAAAGTGCTTGAATTTCACTCTCAAAGGTACGAACCCTGAGATGAATAATGTAAAAAAAAAAAAAAAAAACATTTGACTATTTCTTCCACAATACCATGTGGTGTGACTACAGTAAATCATGTGGTGTGACTACAGTAAATCATGTGGTGTCACTACAGTAAATCATGTGGTGTCACTACAGTAAATCCATGTGGTGTCACTACAGTAAATCATGTGGTGTGACTACAGTAAATCATGTGGTGTGACTACAGTAAATCATGTGGTGTGACTACAGTAAATCATGTGGCGTCACTACAGTAAATCCATGTGGCGTCACTACAGTAAATCATGTGATGTGACTACAGTAAATCAAATCATGTGATGTCACTACAGTAAATCAAATCATGTGATGTCACTACAGTAAATCAAATCATGTGATGTCACTACAGTAAATCAAATCATGTGATGTCACTACAGTAAATCAAATCATGTGATGTCACTACAGTAAATCATGTGGTGTGACTACAGTAAATCAAATCATGTGGTGTCACTACAGTAAATCAAATCATGTGGTGTCACTACAGTAAATCAAATCATGTGGTGTCACTACAGTAAATCATGTGGTGTCACTACAGTAAATCCATGTGGTGTCACTGCAGTAAATCCATGTGGTGTCACTGCAGTAAATCATGTGGTGTCACTGCAGTAAATCCATGTGGTGTCACTACAGTAAATCATGTGGTGTGACTACAGTAAATCAAATCATGTGGCGTGACTACAGTAAATCATGTGGCGTCACTACAGTAAATCATGTGGCGTCACTACAGTAAATCCATGTGGCGTCACTACAGTAAATCATGTGGCGTGACTACAGTAAATCAAATCATGTGGCGTGACTACAGTAAATCAAATCATGTGGCGTGACTACAGTAAATCAAATCATGTGGCGTGACTACAGTAAATCAAATCATGTGGCGTCACTACAGTAAATCATGTGGCGTCACTACAGTAAATCATGTGGCGTGACTACAGTAAATCAAATCATGTGGCGTCACTACAGTAAATCATGTAAATCGTGAAATCATGTGGTGTCACTACAGTAAACCATGTGGTGTCACTACAGTAAACCATGTGGTGTCACTACAGTAAATCATGTAAATCATGTGAAATCATGTGGCGTCACTACAGTAAACCATGTGGCATGACTACAGTAAATCATGTGGCGTGACTACAGTAAATCATGTGGCGTGACTACAGTAAATCATGTGGTGTCACTACAGTAAATCATGTAAATCATGTGAAATCATGTGGTGTCACTACAGTAAACCATGTGGTGTCACTACAGTAAATCATGTGGCGTGACTACAGTAAATCATGTGGTGTCACTACAGTAAATCCATGTGGTGTCACTACAGTAAATCATGTAAATCATGTGAAATCATGTGGTGTCACTACAGTAAATCATGTAAATCATGTGAAATCATGTGGTGTCACTACAGTAAACCATGTGGTGTCACTACAGTAAATCATGTGGCGTCACTACAGTAAATCATGTGGCGTCACTACAGTAAATCCATGTGGTGTCACTACAGTAAATCATGTAAATCATGTGAAATCATGTGGCGTCACTACAGTAAACCATGTGGCGTCACTACAGTAAACCATGTGGCGTCACTACAGTAAACCATGTGGCGTCACTACAGTAAACCATGTGGCGTCACTACAGTAAACCATGTGGCGTCACTACAGTAAACCATGTGGCGTCACTACAGTAAGCCATGTGGCGTCACTACAGTAAGCCATGTGGTGTCACTACAGTAAGCCATGTGGTGTCACTACAGTAAATCATGTGGTGTCACTACAGTAAATCATGTGGTGTCACTACAGTAAATCATGTGGTGTTACTACAGTAAATCATGTGGTGTCACTACAGTAAATCATGTGGTGTTACTACAGTAAATCCATGTGGTGTCACTACAGTAAATCATGTGGTGTCACTACAGTAAATCATGTGGTGTCACTACAGTAAATCATGTGGTGTCACTACAGTAAATCATGTGGTGTCACTACAGTAAATCATGGTGAATGTTGGTGATTTGTGACTGAAACCCCTGATCTTCGCTCATGGCTCAATGTTTCTCCTGGTCTCCACATCAGCTCTGTTTGATCTGATATCTGTGGTTTATAACAGAGAATTCTGCACCGAACGCTTCCACTAGATCTCGATGTTATTCATTCTGTGGTGAATTCAAACGCTTTCTCACGGGATCTCCAGCGCTGTGTAGTAACGTTGTCACGTGATCGAGATCAGCCTGTGTACGAGCTAGCTCAAACGAGTAGCGGTTCTGTTCCGCTTTCGATTCTTTTGTCATTTGATGTTTCTCATGTGTAACAGAAATGGCAGCTCTTATCAGTTGGGCACCGTGGTGGAGGCACCAGTGCGACTTCTAACAAAATTTAGTCGCACCAGCAGGAAAAAAGGTCACAAAATGCCACCATTTGGTCACAGTCTGGAGCCCTGCTACATGTTAAATAAAACCAAAAAATGTATGTGTCCTATTGTTTGTAATTTGCTTTGTATGATATATATCATGATATATATCATTAAGATAAGATTTTTGTCATATTGATCCACCACTAACGAAAACATGCAAATGTTGATCAACTCCAAACATGACACTCACCTGTCTGGACTTTTGGGAAGCTCAAGCCCAGAATCACAACATCCACCGGTGTGGCCAACACTAACAGGAAGTGGATGTGAGGCTGAAAAATACCTGTAACAACAAAGGTTACCCACGTCAGTTCAATATTCATTAGTGGTCGACCGATAGTGGATACCGATACCGATAACTAGGTTGGACCACACTTGCCGATAACCGATTAATCGGCCGATAGTTTTTAAAATGGATACTGGATAAAATAAAAATAAAAAAAACATAACACTAAGTAAAACAGTGCTGAACTTTATTACAAGAAATGTAAATTTAAAAAAAAAAAACAGTACTGAACCATGAAAATTGCTAAATTACATATGTAAATATGAATATATTAAAATGAGAAGTTCTAACAGAACAAATTCTACAGAAAATAATTTAAACATTAAAATAATATTATAAATGTTTCTTTAGCTATAACCTAGAAACATGTATGTGAAATGTCATAGGTAACAGACTGCAAGTCCCATTTGTTAACAAGGACGTATTAGCTTATTTAGCTAGCTTACATGAACTATATGCATTATGCAATATACATTTTACAGCATGTTTTAATATTTGATCAATACAATTGTACCTTGATCATTCATGTTAGTTCATAGTGCATTAACAGATTAAACTAACAACGAACAATACTTCCACAGCATTTATTAACCTTAGTTAATGTTACAAATGGAATATTATTGTAAAGTGTTAACATTTCATATAAATCCAAACAGCCATGCTTTTTTATAACACTTGACGATTATCTAATCAAAATAACAAAATATGTATTGAAATCCAAAGCGTTTCTGATTTGTTTATTTCTGTCGGCTGCATGACGATACAGTTTGCTTTCTCACGTCACTAGTTGTTACATTGTTTTAACTGCTTGAGGTACTGCTAATGTTAGCGTCCTCTCAGCCTCGACGACAAAGTGCATACACACTGCTGTTCTTTCCCTGCTAATGCAGCATCTAGGCAACAAATTAATTACTTTATAATGATTTGGCAACAAGTACTGTAGTGTTCTGTATTCATACCGTTGGTTTCGGTGTCTGTGTTTTAAACGCGCATCTGATGTGTCAGCGCTCTCTGTGCAGCGCGCAGCCTCAAGTGTCAATATAAACAACGTCAATGATAGTTTTTATTTCGCCTCTAGAGGCCGCTCTCGTGCTATATAATGCCAGCAGACCCTTCTCAGAGATCTTGTACTGTGCAATGGCAGCGCACCCTTCTCTTCTCAGCCGCTCCAGCAACAGACGCAACCGGAATAACTATCGTTATTGATTTTTGCCTTCAGCTATCGGTGCCGATTAATTGGCAAAACCGATGAATCGGTCGACCTCTAATATTTATAATATAAACTCATAATCAGTGGTAAAATATCAAATTATGAAATCTCCAGAAAGCAATCTCTACAAGCATGTTTTTTGGTAATGACTAATAAAACATTCTAATAATCAATCCATAATACTTGGAAAAACCAACTAACCTGGCTTTGGTTTGACCAGTCCAACTGACAGTATAGTTTCACTGAGGCCGTCAAAATACGCCACATCACTCCTGAACAAGACATATAAATCTCAATGAACATCATGTGTCTGAAATATCTAACTGATATCCGATCTGTCGATACTCACCCATCCTCATAATTCCACATAAAAATGTCATTATCAATAGTGAGCCACGCCCTGGAGATTTCTGGGAAAACTCCCATCATGCAGTTGCACTGCATATCTGTTCAGTGTCAATTAAGGCATTGCAAACAACTCAAAAGTCGGCATGAAACAGAAGTTGTGCTAGTCTTTTCTTTCCTGAAACTGCTTCTCAAACAAGAACAAATGTAGGGCGGGGCTTGATTTTGTCTGTTGTTGTTTGCTATTGGTGGATCTCATGTGCGTGACAGGTTGCCCCGCCCTCGTCATCAGAGAAGAGATGCTGCAAGAGGGAGGGGAAGTTATTCTGATTCAAGATTACGAGGAACATGAGTTTAAACAATAATGATGTGCACAGATAAATCATTTATAACTGATTAATTATACAAGACACTTTCTTTGCAGAGATTATCATAAAAACAAGTGTTTGGATGGTAGGATACGACCGAACTGCTCCACGAGCTCTGGGGGCAGAGGAACCCTGCGGATGGTGCTGAGCTCCGGAAGACTCGGCACGCTGATCAGCCCCGGGCCCTGCAGAGGGTAATCCATGTCCGACATGCCCGAGAGAGACGGCATATCTGCCAAACACCAGACACAAGCAAACAAATGTGTTTTGAACTGTGTTGTGAGTCTCAACAGGCAATGTGTTAAACACCCCCTGTGGTGAAAATCAAGTGTTTGATGTTGTTTGTGTGTCTATGTGGTGTTTTTAATATGCTTTAAGACAAACTATGTGCTAGGGCTGGGCGATATGGTCCAAAAATCATATCTTGGTTTTTTTTGGTTAAATGGCGATATACGGTACATATCTTAGTATTTTCTACGTTTTTCTATTTGGATAAAAAAAATATGTATTTATTTAAAAAAAAAAAAAAATGTTATTTCACATCCACATTGTATATCCAATGTCGTCCTACAAACAATGTTGATACTGAAGGCTATGAAAACAAATATAGTGAATGTAATAAATGTAGGCTATGCAATATATTATGTACAAAAAGGCGGTTAAACATCACATTACATTCCAACATTGATAGAATAGAATACAATAGAATAGAATGTTACAATCTAAAAACAAAAATAATTTGTTTTTTAAATTCACTAAACTAAAAATGAAAACAAAAGCACAGACTAATTATAATAGCCTACATTTTATTACCCCATTATAATGGTCACTTTCATAAAATTACACTTACTTGTAGGTTTAAAATTCCACATATGGCACATTTATTGTCCAACAACAAATATTTTAGCAATATGTATATTTTAGTCAGAATTATTGCGCTCTTATTCTATTGCGCTCCGTCTGTTTGGCGCGCATTCGCATGGCGGCGCTCGTTCAAGGAAGCCTGAATTTTGGCGGTGATTCACTTGCAGAAAGCCCGTCCTCTCCGGACAGCAAAATGGACATATTTGCATGACTTTCTAACATTTACAGATGGAGAATATACCTGTGAAATGTAAGTTATGCACTGAGGAAAGCACCACATCTCAAACGCATTAAACAGCGCGAGTCTGTCAGTCAGCACATGTATCTGTCAGAGCATCTGCTGATTTAAACGATACGCGTTAACTATATCTTACCAGTTATTTTGAAGCCCTTAATATAAAGTATGTGTCATGTTTAGGAAATTGGATTATGCACTCTGCGTCCTCCACTATTTTTCAAATGCGCTCGTATTAAACCACTGTATATCAATATAAACGGTATTGCCTCAATCCATATCGTTTATAAAAAATATATCGATATATTGTACAAACTCGATATACCGCCCAGCCCTACTATGTGCAAATTCATAATCAACACCATTGCGGAGTATTTTGTCCTTAAAACTGCAGTGAACCAAAGAACGTCTCAAAAACGTCACAAAATACCTTGTAACCAATTACGTCAACGTGTGGGCGGGGCTTTAGCATATCATTAACTATAACAGCTCTGAAGCAGCGGTGTCTCAAGAGAAGCCAGGTTTTTCTGTTGATATGAAATTCAATTAGTAGGCCACTATGAAAGCCGTTTTATTTTTTCTCAAATTTTGTTTTATATATTTTTTTCCTTTTTTTTTTTTTTTTTTTCAAATTCCGTTTTTTTCCCTTTGTTTTAATTTTTTGGGACATTTTAATGGTTGAATTAAATTAAATTAAAGCATGTTTATTAATTAAAATCATGAAAGTTTAACAAAAATTACATTTAGGGCCCTATGAAATATGTTTTTTTTTCTTAAATTCTGTTTTCTGGATTCCATTTAAATGGTTTAATTACATTTTAATAAATCAAAAAGCATGTATAATTAATTGAATTCATAAAAATTTAAATAATATATATATTTCTATGATTTTTTTCCCCCCCAGAAATTCTGTGTTGTTTATTTAAAATTTTCTGTCAATCAAATGAAGGCATAAAACATTAATTTAATATCTTTTACTCATATGAAATTAAACTTATTTGTTAAAGTGCTGCACAACAGAGCTTTACTGTTAAAATTAAAACATGGAAGAAAAAAAAATGTATTATTCCTTAAAATATAAAGTTTAAATAATAATTTATTATTATTATTAGTGTTAGTATTATTATTACATTGAGATGTAGCTAAATTCTACTGTACAACACTAATATATTTCTGTCACAATTTCTTCAAGTTAAACCAAACTTTTATTTTGACAGATTGCTGTGAAGACCTTTTGAGTTTCTGTGTGTTTATAATATTATGATAGTTTTTCTCAAATGAAACACTAAAATGCTTATGAAGTGACTCTCAGAGCGCCTCTGGAGATGAAGTTCAAGCATTTACGGACATGCTTTTTATTTATTCATCAAAAATTTGACAAATTCTGTGAATTTCCACGTTACACAGTAAATTAATTACTTTTTTATGACTGGATTCCGCGATTCCGTCTGTTTTCCACGGACTCCACCGGCTAAGTTGTTCAAAGCGTTTCTAAGGATGCTGATTTTTAGAAGGCAGACTGACATGGTGAACGGGAACGTGGTTTGTGTGACATTAGCAACACATTATTAGCTGTTTGATAACGTCAAGCCAAAGGCTAATCATATTAATTACCGTTATGTGTCTGACGTTGTAGAGAGCGATACATAAAACGCATTACCATTCTAAACATATGAAGGCGGGGCTCATTTGCATATTTATGGACGTGTATACTAAATGAAGCAAGGGTGCAGAGTTACATTCAAGCTATTTAAAGCTGCAGTCCATAAGTTTTTCCTCTTTGTCGCCATCTCTGTTTGAAACCTGCTATTGCAGTTATTTGTGGAATTATCATCTTTACTTGGGTTGTGCATCGGCACAGCTCCTCAGCACCGGTGTGGATACTGTACTTCAGAATCACAGATTCTACGTCTTGGAAGTATGACCAAAATAAGAAGTTTTACCAGAAAATGTCATCTGAACAAGTGAGTAACATGTCTGCCACTTTTGCTCTGACAAACTGAGAAAAAAAGCATTACAGTAAATCGCGCTACTAATGGTGATTAAATCTAACAATCGCTTAGCTCATATCACATCAAACCATGCAAATTATTATTATTATTATTATTGTTATACTTTGTTCTCAAATTGTTAATGTTAAAATCAGCATTGCGTGACTGCGTGTATTTAGTGTGTATTAGCGTTACCTGTAGATTTTAATTTCCGTACAGTCTAATCTTTTGCTTTTGACTACGGGTGAATCTCCAGTCGTCACTGATGATTGTCGTTTGGACCTTTCTGGATTACAATCCGCCATCAAAATGACACGTTTAATTATTCCAGCTGCTGTGAGAAAAGGCTATAAATGATCCGCCACCTGCAGCATCCTCACATGCGACTCCTTCTTTATGTGACGTAATGACACAAAGACATGCTCGAATTTCCCGTGGAGATCCACCAGTACCACTCAAATTATAACATTATTACAAGCTTACCGTTGTGAATCGGGCTAAGGTAAGGAGAACGTTTTGAACACTGGCTGTTTATGGACTTGCTCAATTTTATTTTGGATCATTTTTAACCAAAAAAAGTTATGGACTGCAGCTTTAAAGACATGAATAAAATTGTTTCACAGGAAAAAACATTTAAATACATCATTTTGGTGATCAAAGATGAGTTTTAAGGGATAAAATGATCGACTACAGGGAGACTTTAACAAGAGGCAGTTTAACAGGAAGAACTAGGGCTGGGTAAAAAAAAAAAAAAAAAAAAAAAAAAATAGCGATTTCTCGATTTTAATTGATTTTCGTTTTTATGAACCGATAATGATTCTTAAATCCCAAAAATCGATTAGTCATCCTGTTTTCAGTTGTATATTCTGTTTCAGTCTATATTTAAATCAGTTCATTTTAACCTTCAATATTACAGTAATGTAGTAGCCTACCAACTGACATCCATGTATAGTTTACAACATCAGTTAATGTTTTAAAGGGGTCATGAACTGCATTGTTTTATTGTTTTATGATGTTTCCTGGGGTGCACTTATAATGTTAGAATGCTTTTTACATCAAAAATTGTCATAATTTATAAATAAAAGGCATTTTTCCTACCCTGATTTTAGCCCTCTGGTTTGAACGCTCTGTTTTAAGGGGCGTGTCTGCTGTGAGAGTTCAGTGTAAACGCCCACTGCTGTGATTGGCTGCTGTGAGACTTCAGTGTAAACGCCTACTGCTGTGATTGGCTGCTGTGAGACTTCAGTGTAAACGCCCACTGCTGTGATTGGCTGCTGTGAGACTTCAGTGTAAACGCCCACTGCTGTGATTGGCTAACGTCTTTCCATTTGAAATAGCTAAGTATTACTCTCTCTTTTAGCGCGTTTTTACTATTACAGCTCTCATGGTTAACTAATTGTGAAAAGTGTTGCATTACATTTAGATCTATGGCATTATATTCAGATCGTGGCATGAAAGGTTGCAGAGATGAACATTGTAGCTGATCACAGAAAGCAGTGATCTCATCATTGCAACTCAGTTTCTGCACACTAACGAATGCTTTCATCTTCACTAACAGTGCAAACGTGATATAGTTAAGAGATTCGTTGAATAAAACGGGAATTTTGGCGCGAGTCCAGAACTCAGTCACTGATAAACTCTCCCTGTTTGATTGACAGCTCCAGCGCGCGCTGCTCCAACGATTGCAAAGGGAGCTTTCTTCGATCGCTTTCTTTATAGAATTGAATCACCGTTAAATAACAGATTATTTTCATCCTACTAAGAGAAACAACGCAAGGTGACGTTTAGTCACTGGTTTGATTTACTGACACACAGACAAAGAACATCTGACTGTACATGAATAATTACATTTCAGATCAGGCATTAGAATTAACAGTTACTTACATGTTGCATTACTGTCGAGCCCAGGCACTGCACAATATTTTGTAATCCTCAACTGCATGTTTATTGCTTGGTAACTCGATCTGGTTTAACACCACGTAGGCCTATGTTACTTAGGCTACCTATTCTTTTGCATGTCATGCGGGGCTAAAGGCTAAACAGGCAGTGATGAAGTAGGCGTTAATCTTCTTCTGCAGAGGTGGTGCTTGCCTCCCTTTGACGTCATAGATCCCCACTTTGAAAAACCTGTCGTTTGCTGGGCCTGGTGTCAATAAAAGCTTTTATTGGACTAACAAGGAAGGATATTCTTATAGTATGATGACCTCTTATATGTCAAAAGCTCAAGGAAAATTTGATTTCTCAGTTCATGACCCCTTTAAGAAGATTTGCCATGTAGCCTACTGTATCTGATATATATCCACAGTAATCGATATTGAATCGAATCGAAATCTGAATCGAATCGAAAGCTTGTGAATGGAAATCGAATCGTGATTTTTTTGTCAATACCCAGCCCTAGGAAGAACAGTAACTCTTACTGTGTGACGGGACATTGAGGAGCTCTGACAGGTCTGGGAAACACCGATCCTCCTGCAGATGCCTGTCAATCAAGCGGCCGGAGTTTTCCAAAGCCTCCTGAAGAACTGCAGCAGGACTGCTGGAGCCCAGACTGGACGGCATGACCACTGGACACTACACAAACCACCTGGACACAGAAGAGCATTTACATTACCATAATAATACATGTACATATACATTACCATATACTTATAAAATATATACAGGTTTACTCACACATATATACAAATATATACTCACAAGTTTATATATACACTGCCTATTTTATATATATATATATATATATATATATATATATATATATATATATATATATATATATATAAATAAATAAATAAATAAAGGAGATAGATGTTCTGTCAAACAATGTCTGTATTCATTCCAAAAGATTTAACCCATAATAAAGAATATATGTTCATCAGTGAAGTTGCTTCTGTTATATAATGTAGAAAGCATAATAATGTAAATAATGTAAAGTAAATAATAACCAAAGTGTCTTTAACATCATCATGAAATCATTTCTTTATATAGGCCGTTAAATCACCGCCATATCCAAACATAATACACAGATAATGTAATTTTAATGACTTGATTTGAAAATTACCACGTTTGATAAATTTCAGTTTAACAGCACAATCTGTTGAGTAGCTTTAGCCGTATAGCTAATTCAAAACACAGAGCGCCCGAAAGATAGAAGACATTCTCTAATCAGCTTTACTAGGGCTCCGATTAAACACAAATCAACATAAACTCACCTCTGACTGAAAATTATATTCATAAAATATCAGCTGAAAGTGAAAGAAGACAGTGAGTTTGTGAACTTCAGTGACTCCCGCCAAGCGCGTGCGGCTGCGGCAGTGAGTGTGAAGCGCGCGCATACACGGTCCTATGTCAAAATAAAAGTCACTCTGGAGACGAGCTCTAGACTGAATAATTAATTATGAATTGGGATATTTATTATTGCACTGACAAGATGTTAATTATTGTGCAATTATTTAAGTTGTGGATCATGTTTATATTAAAAAGAGCATAAAGCATGTTCATTTACATACACATATAAAGCGTGCTATTAAATATTTTTGAAGATAAATAACCTTTCAACAAAAGAAGCAGGTGATTACATTAAAATAATAATAAAGGATGTCACAATTTTATTGTGACATATAATATAATTTAATGTAATATAATATAATAAATAATAATATAGCATATAAAAATAAAACCTTGAGATACCATACAAAATAAAACCATAATTAATGAATGATAATATAATATAATATTAAAACATTGATACAATACAAAATTAATTAATAAATAATATAATATAATATAATAATAATAATAATAATATAGCATATAAAACTAAAACCATGAGATCCCATTCAAAATTAAACCATAATTAATTAATAAATGGTAATATAATTTATTGTAATATAATAAATAATAATATAGCATATAAAAATAAAACCTTGAGATACCATACAAAATAAAACCATGATTAATTAATTAATAATATAATATAATATTAAAACCTTGATTCCATACAAAATAAAACAATTATTTAATACAATTATTTTAACACAATTAGTTAATGAATTTATTAATAATATAATAATAATATAGCATATAAAACTAAAACCATGAGATCCCATTGAAAATTAAACCATGATTAATTAATTAATTAATAATATAATATAGCATAATATAATATTATGTAATATAAAATAATAATATAGCATATAATATACCATACAAAATAAACCATAATTAATTAATAAATGGTAATATAATATAATAAATATTATGTAATATAATATATAATAATTATATTCAATTTAAAAATAAAACATTGAGTCATTATAGTGCATAGTTAACTTTATTTTAATTTCATTAAGTATAACTAATTAATAATTATAATGCATTGTAATAGAATATAAATATAACAATATAAATAATACTATATCATATAAACTAAAACTGTATAAGTAGCCTATATAAATAAAACATTTAAAATAATATAATCATAATATTCATGATATAATAAATAAAACCTTTATGCACACTTACATTAGCCTAATCACCTGTTGTGCCTCCCCTTCAATAAATGACACCTGATCATAACATGCAGGAATATTGTGTAGAAAAGCCACCATTACACTCTCGTGCGTGTCATACGTTCTCACGCATGCGTGATTAGCGTGTGCTGGTCCATTAAAGGAGGCGTGGCCACGCCGTTCCTCCGCTCGCTGATTGGCGCTCATGTGACCAATCGCAGCAGGTCGTACCGTCACCCCTCATAAACATCATCATAATGTACTAGAGATCCGATCCCGTCTGAACTACAGCATCCCTGCGGAGATCGGATCGAGACAGACAGGTGATGATATTAGTCTTATGATCGGCGCGATATCGGTTATTATTGCGGCTCGCCACACCCTGCGCGCGCAGCTCTGACTCACGAGGACACACTGTCATCCTGCGCACATTCACTCAGAATCAGCATCAGCACCACAGCATCAGCACATCAGCCATGGGAGGTGAGACGATCATCTTCATCTGTGCAGTGTGCACATACAGCCGTTATAACGGAGGATGTTTGATGAGAATCTGTGTGTTTGTTCGCAGAATCAGAGACGCGTCAGAGGCTCCTGCGCAACGTCAAGAAGGAGGTGGGAGATTTTCTGTTTACCAGATATGCTCTAGATCTGTGAGATGCCACGGACACCCAAATATGCATCCTGACATCCAAAGACAGATATATAAAGACCCGATTAATATTGTGAAACATTAATATTATAAATGTGTCAAATATACACATTTCTATTACATTACATTACATCAGTAGCCTGTTTTTTCTACTCACTGTAGTACTGTACTGTTGGATGCAAGTATTTTATTCCATTTATTTAAATCAAATTTTAATAAAATGCATTATTTATTTATTTAAATTTATTCAAATTTCATCCATTTATTTATTTGTTTAGTTACTTGGTTTAATCTTATTTAATTATTTATTTGTTTATTTATTTATTACATTTTATTTAAATCAAGTTTTATTTATTTTTAATCAAGTGTTTTATTTTTTATTTAAATAGAATTTAATTATTTATTTTAAGCAATTTTTTTTAGTTAGTGTAATCTTATTGTATTTATTTATTTCTTTTAACCTTTTTACACTGCTTTTCTTATTTTTAGTTATCTAAATCAACTTTTAATTTAATTATTTTAATCTTTTTAATTTATTTTAATCAAATGTTTAACTCATTTATTTTTTTATTTAAATAGAATTATATTTATTTATTTTAATCAATTTATTTAGTTAGTTAGTATAATCTTATTTTATTTCCTTGTTTTAATAAATGTATTTATTTGGTTAGTATAATCTTATTTTATTTTTACATTTTTACACAGCTTTTCTTATTTTTAGATATCTAAATCAAGGTTTAATGTATTTATTTTAATAATTTTTATTTATTTATTTATTTAGAATTTTATTTCCTTATTTTAATCTATTTATTCATTTATTTATTTATTTAGTATAATCTTATTTTATTTATTTTTACACTGCTTTTCTTATTTTCATTTATCTAAATCAAGTTTGTATTTATTTATTTTAATCAAACGTTTAATTCATTTATTTTTTATTTAAATATAATTGTATTTATTTATTTTAATCAAATGTTTTATTTATTATTTTTTATTTAAATAGAATTTTTGTTTATTTATTTTAATCAATTTATTATTAGTTAGTATAATCTTATTTTATTTCCTTATTTTAATCTATTTATTCATATATTTATTTAGTATAATCTTATTTTATTTCCTTATTTTAATATTTATTTATTTAGTTAGTATAATCTTATTTTATTTATTTATTTTTACATTTTTACACTGCTTTTCTTATTTTCATTTATCTAAATCAAGTTTTAATTTATTTATTATAATTTGTATTTATTTATTTTAATCAAATGTTTAATTCATTTATGTTTTATTTAAATAGAATTTTATTTATTTATTTTAATAAAGTTATTTATTTAGTTAGTATAATCTTATTTTATTTCCTTATTTTAATATTTATTTATTTAGTTAGTATAATCTTATTTTATTTATTTATTTTTACATTTTTACTCTGCTTGACTTATTTTTATTTATTTTAATCAAATATTTATTTATTTTAATCATTTCTATGTATTTATTTTAATCATTTCTACTTATTTATTTTAATCAAATATTTATTTATTTTTATTTATACAAAATGTTATTTATTTATTTATTTTAATCAATTAAGTTTATTGTATTAATATAAATACATAATTAATTATAATTAAATAAATCCATTTCAATACATTAAATCAATTAATCAAATTTATTTAGTAAGTTAGTATAATCTTATTTAAAATTATTTATTTATTTTTACATTTTTTCTATGGGCCCCTAGCACTCCCTTGTGGCCCCCCGGGGTCCCGGACCCCACTTTAAAAACCCCTGGTCTAGATGATCGATACACTCGATCTGATGGTAATGCCAGGGATTGCAGGTGGTAGATGTGCAATAACAGCACACGGCACTGACACACACCTGTCTGATCACGATAATGACACGTTTATCATAATGCACATCTGCTCGTTCAGATAGCACTATTGTGTACTGTGTATTTCTTTTTGAAAAGAGCATCTAAACAAGGTCATTCTGGCTTGTCCTCTTAGAATCAGAATGAATCACATGTCATCAGCCATTTGCTTTATCTGAGGAGTCCAATATGATGAAGACGCGTCATATTAATTGTCTTCCTTTTATAAGAAGTACTGTGATTGTATCAGATAATGGCACGGTATTTACATGGCACATGTCCAAAAAACGTGTGTTACAGATGTCACGTCATGTGCTTGTTACAGTACTGAGCAACAACTCATTCATTTTAGTCAATAATATTCACATTTCCAGTGCTTATTAAAGGAGTAGTTCACCCAAAAATGAAAATTCTGAGTTTCTTTCCTCTGCTGAACACAAAAGATGATATTGACTTGGGGTCCATCATCTGTTGGGTTCCCCATATTCTTCAAAATATCATCTTTTGTGTTCAGCAGAGGAAAGAAACTCATACAGGGCGAGTAAATGATGACAGAATTTTTATTTTTGGGTGAACTGTCCCTTTAAGAGCATAACTCTGCTGTGTTCAATAGAAAGACCATTAGTGTGGGTATTGTCCTTTACAATAAAGCTCTGTAATGGTACATTGATAGTATTACATGATAATATAATACTATAATTATAATTAATTAGCTTTCAGTATTCCAATACGTTAAAATGTGTCATTTGAATTGATTTCAACATTTGTTTCCATCTCGCTCAGAAACTAAAAGTACTGTGATGGTACGATAATAGAATCAGATGGTAACACTGTGAAGCTTTGATATATATACCACTGTACATGTGCAAAAACACATGCTTTTAGAAAACTAGAATGGTAGTGCCATTGTACTTTTTAGGGAATAATTGCATTTTTTTTACTCCAACAATCTGGTTGAATTAAAGGATTAGTTCACTTCAAAATGAAAAGTTCCTGATAATTTGCTCACCCCCATCTCATCCAAGGTGTTCATGTCTTTCTTTCTTCAGTCGAAAAGAAATTAAGTTTTTTGAGGAAAACATTCCAGGATTTTTCTCCACATAATGGACTTCAATGGCAACCAACGGTTGAAGGTCCAAATCAATGCAGTTTCAGAGGAAGGGCTTCAGAGGCTCTGCACAATCCCAGACGAAGAATAGGGTCTTATCTAGACAAACCATCGGACATTTTATAAGAAAAATAAACATTTATATACTTTTTAACCACGAATGCTCGACTTCGGTGTTGTTCTTCTTCACTGCGTATGACGCCATCATGTTGGAAAGGTCACGTCCATGACATATGTGAAGTACTGACCCAGTGCCGAAAAACTCCATCTCATGTTCTCCTTTAACTTTAAAATTGTCAGACGTTGTTGTTTTACCTTTATATTTGTAAAGGGCGTTTGATTTAGTCTTTGCACGTTCGTTTTAACACTGGGTCGGTACTTCCACCTACGTCACGCGTGACCTTTACAACATGATGGCATCATACGCCGTGAAGAATCACAACACCAAAGTCGAGCATTCGTGGTTAAAAAGTATATAAATGTTTATTTTTCTTATAAAATGGCCGATGGTTTGTCTAGATAAGACCCTATTCCTCGGCTGGGATCGTGCAGAGCCTCTGAAGCCCTTCCTTTGAAACTACACTGATTTGGACCTTCAAATGTTGGTTGCCATTGAAGTCCATTATGTGGAGAAAAATCCTGGAATGTTTTCCTGATTTTTTTTTTATTTCTTTTCGACTGAAGAAAGAAAGACATGAACATCTTGGATGAGATGGGGGTGAGTAAATTATCAGGAAATTTTCATTTTGAAGTGAACTAATCCGTTTAATTAGCTAAAGCGTGTAATTTCTACACCACCAGCGCCACCTAATGGACACTTTTTGGTGAATCAACCAACTAATAATTTACAGATTAAGAGCTTAAAAAGAAGCAGAAATATTATTTTGTGATTACAAATGGGATAATTTGCAAATGGGAGCATTGCCAATGCCATGGTTTCGATTCCCATTAACCGATCAAATTCATACCTTGAATGCAATGTAAGCTGCTTTGGATAAAAGTGTCTGCCATATGCATAAATGTAATGAAATTATTGGTGCATTTAATTCAGAAGTGATCATCCCTGTGCCATATTGTAGAGTAGGGGGCGTCACTAGGCCAATTTTATGAGCGCTTTAGCCCCCCTAAATGTCCACCCAGCCCCCCTAAAAATTTGTGATTAACTCCATAATCTATACACTACTCATGCCTTAGTCCCCTTTAAAACTCATATGAAACCGGCGGCGGGCTTCGGCTCATCCCCGTATTTTAGTCAGCATTATTTAGTGTGTTCTTCAATCCGCCAGCGTCAGCGTCAAAAGCAGAGGACAACGTGTGTGCATTTATTGATAGATTGTTATGATATCTGCATCTGTGTAGTTCTTTGTCATAAATGCAGTTTACATAATATGATGCAGGAGCAATTCAAGACGGTTTTCATGTACAGTAAAATCTTTATTTATTCATTTATTTATTAAAATTAGGGCTGTCACTAACGATTATTCTGGTAATCGAGTAATCAGTCGATTATTTTGACGATTAATCGAGTAATCGGATATTTTTTGTGGTCGTAAAAAAAAGACCTAAGCAAACAAAAGCCTTTAAAATGACTTAAAATACATAGGCTATATAATAACAATGAGGCAATAATAATTGTTTCAAATAAAGTATCAAAATCAAGTAATCATATTATAGTTTTATAGAAAAACGCTGTTAAAATACATAATATACATAATATATAGACAATCAACTTGTGTACATTATGTATTAAAACAAATGCCTGCAGAGGGCGCCAACAGCATTTAATTCAAATGTTAACTTTATTTTTAATATTTGGCAACTTCTTTAAAATAGAAATGCTACAGCCACTGTAACTTATTGAATAAGAACATGTGGACATCAAAAGAGAGCGAGCGTTTAGACTTTTATTTTGAAATCACGATGAACAGTTTGCATATTTAGAAACATAATGATGTATTCTCCAGTGTTGGCGTAGGTTTATAAATGATTTACCTTACAAATCTGATGAAATGGCGCACATTGTGTTCCCAGATGAGCATTATAAGCAACCCAAAGTCACAGCATATGCAGAGATGCTCCACGCATGTATGATAACAGTTCATGTGGAGCAGCGTTTACTGTGAATGGAGCCGCTCTGAGACACACTTAACCGACACGCATGTATGATAACAGTTCACGTGGAGCAGCGTTTACTGCGAACGGAGCTGCTCTGAGACGCACGTAACCGACACGCATGTATGATAACAGTTCATGTGGAGCAGCGTTTACTGTGAACGGAGCCACTCTGAGACGCACGTAACCGACACGCATGTATGATAACAGTTCACGTGGAGCAGCGTTTACTGTGAACGGAGCCACTCTGAGACGCACTTAACCGACACGCATGTATGATAACAGTTCATGTGGAGCAGCGTTTACTGTGAAAGGAGCCGCTCTGAGACGCACGTAACCGACACGCATGTATGATAACAGTTCACGTGGAGCAGCGTTTACTGTGAACGGAGCCGCTCTGAGACGCACGTAACCGACACGCATGTATGATAACAGTTCACGTGGAGCAGCGTTTACTGTGAACGGAGCCGCTCTGAGACGCACGTAACCGACACGCATGTATGATAACAGTTCACGTGGAGCAGCGTTTACTGTGAACGGAGCCGCTCTGAGACGCACGTAACCGACACGCATGTATGATAACAGTTCACGTGGAGCAGCGTTTACTGTGAACGGAGCCGCTCTGAGACGCACGTAACTGACACGCATGTATGATAATAGTTCACGTGGAGCAGCGTTTACTGTGAACGGAGCTGCTCTGAGACGCACGTAACCGACACGCATGTATGATAACAGTTCACGTGGAGCAGCGTTTACTGTGGACGGAGCCGCTCTGAGACGCACGTAACCGACACGCATGTATGATAACAGTTCACGTGGAGCAGCGTTTACTGTGAACGGAGCCGCTCTGAGACGCACGTAACCGACACGCATGTATGATAACAGTTCACGTGGAGCAGCGTTTACTGTGAACGGAGCCGCTCTGAGACGCACGTAACCGACACGCATGTATGATAACAGTTCACGTGGAGCAGCGTTTACTGTGAACGGAGCCGCTCTGAGACGCACGTAACCGACACGCATGTATGATAACAGTTCACGTGGAGCAGCGTTTACTGTGAACGGAGCCGCTCTGAGACGCACGTAACCGACACGCATGTATGATAACAGTTCACGTGGAGCAGCGTTTACTGTGAACAGAGCCGCTCTGAGACGCACGTAACCGACACGCATGTATGATAACATTTCACGTGGAGCAGCGTTTACTGTGAACGGAGCCGCTCTGAGACGCACGTAACCGAAACGCATGTATGATAACAGTTCACGTGGAGCAGCGTTTACTGTGAACAGAGCCACTCTGAGACGCACTTAACTGACACGCATGTATGATAACAGTTCACGTGGAGCAGCGTTTACTGTGAACGGAGCCGCTCTGAGACGCACGTAACCGACACGCATGTATGATAACAGTTCACGTGGAGCAGCGTTTACTGTGAACGGAGCCGCTCTGAGACGCACGTAACCGACACGCATGTATGATAACAGTTCACGTGGAGCAGCGTTTACTGTGAACGGAGCCGCTCTGAGACGCACGTAACCGACACGCATGTATGATAACAGTTCACGTGGAGCAGCGTTTACTGTGAACGGAGCCGCTCTGAGACGCACGTAACCGACACGCATGTATGATAACAGTTCACGTGGAGCAGCGTTTACTGTGAACGGAGCCGCTCTGAGACGCACGTAACCGACAGGCATGTATGATAACAGTTCACGTGGAGCAGCGTTTACTGTGAACGGAGCCACTCTGAGACGCACGTAACCGACACGCATGTATGATAACAGTTCATGTGGAGCAGCGTTTACTGTGAACAGAGCCACTCTGAGACGCACTTAACTGACACGCATGTATGATAACAGTTCACGTGGAGCAGCGTTTACTGTGAACGGAGCCGCTCTGAGACGCACGTAACCGACACGCATGTATGATAACAGTTCATGTGGAGCAGCGTTTACTGTGAACAGAGCCACTCTGAGACGCACTTAACTGACACGCATGTATGATAACAGTTCACGTGGAGCAGCGTTTACTGTGAACGGAGCCACTCTGAGACGCACGTAACCGACACGCATGAAAATATTTAAAGCACTCAATAGCATTATCTATGCTGTAGTATGTTTTTAAATGGTTTTAATACATTGTGCAGCCTTAGAAAATGGTCTAATAATGCGGTTCATGGATTCTCGTTTGTGGATTGCGCCACTTTGGTATTTTGCCAGTTATTCGACACGGGTAAATTGCAATCGAGGATTTTTTTAAATTGAGTACTCGAATTAATCGAGGAATCATGACAGCCCTAATTGAATTTCCTTTCATCTAAATGGCATGAGACTTTGAGACTTTTCCTACACTTGATATACTACTTCAGTGCCATAAAACTGCTAAAATTTGTTATAATATTCATTTTATAATAAATCAAAAGCAAAACATGCGAAAAGAAATATAAAAGGGAGTGAAAATGGCTAATGAGTGCTCCTCTGCTGCCATCTACTGGTTATAGTGGTAATTTCATGTCATTTTCATGTTAAAAGTGTGTTTTCCACCAGGTGACAGAAATCCTCCACTAAACCATGGCACATTTTTCATGTCATCTCCATGAATGAAAATTATAAATGTAGATCTTCTTTAAAGTTAAATGCGAAAATATAGTTAAAAAAAAAAATAGTGTTTAAAACATGTTGAAAAAAATATTTTACCCACATAATGCCAATTTTATACAATTGCAGTAATACACTGCCCGGCCCAAAGAAAAAAGTCGCTGTTTGGATTTAAATAGGAAAATGCTTAAGAGTCAATAATTGGATCATTATTGCAGTGATTTCTATGTTTCTAGCATGTTATATGTTTTATATGTTACCAAAAATTGATGCACCTCTTGATGAAAATAAATGTAATGATGTTATTATTTCCATCAAGAGGTGCATCAATTTTTGGTCCAGATCTTGTATTGCCAATGCAAGAGTCCAGCACTCTGTAAAGTCTCCTCCAGCACATCCCAAAGACTTTCGATGAATTTAAGGTCTGGACTCAGAGGTGCCAATTCATGTGTGAAAATGATTCTTCATGCTCCCTCACAACCATTCTTTCACAATTTGAGTATATGAATATGGCCATGATGTGTCTTCCTACATGGTTGTTTAAGAAATGAAAAGCTACACACTCCATCAATTAGGGTTTGAAGAACTGTTGCCAAACATAAAACATGCTAGAAACATCATAATCACTGCAATAATGATCCAATCATGGACTCTTAAAGGTCCCATGACATTAAAATTTCACTTTATGAGGTTTTTTAACATTAATATGAGTTCCCCTAGCCTGTCTATGGTCCCCCAGTGAAATGGAGACAGGTGTAAACCAAGCCCTGGGTATCCTGCTCTGCCTTGAAAATGAATGCTCAGATGGGCCAATCTGGAATCTTCCCTATATGTCTTCCCTACATTTGCCAATTTAAATCCAAACAGCGACTTTTTTTTTGGCCGGACAGTGTATAATGTTTGTCTGTATTCTTAATGAATATTAGCTGGTTATTTAAAATGATTAGAAATTAATTCAATATTCAAGGATTGACTTGGTAGTGTAGAAAGTTACTGTATTGTTCATGCTTACCCTAGTATACAAACAATATATTATTATTATTATTATTTTTTAAATCATACCCTGAGCCCCCCTAATGTTGAAATCCTAGAATCGTCCCTGTTGTAGAGCTCAAAAATCATTCTTCTCTGACTGACCCTGTGATGATTGTTCACCCTATGAAGGAGTCATTTATGTGGTTTTGAGTGCACCATATGAATATCATTTCACTGAGGCGTCAGAAAGTGAGCGCCGCTCTGGTCCAAGTCACACACTCCCTTCTGTTTCTCATCACATATGTCCATCTGCACACACTACACAGTCATTATGATGGAGAATCAACCTATGAGTAAGAGAGCGTGTTTTATCCACCGTCCTTCACGACTCATTATGAACCTCATGCTCACCCCGTTACCCAGGATTCTCAGTGGTTGAACATCATTGATGCCTGTGAGATTCTCAGATGTTGGTTTGGACTTTCAGGTCAAGCAGATCATGGAGGAGGCCGTGACACGCAAGTTTGTACATGAAGACAGCAGTCACATATTTTCTTTCTGCGGTAAGATGATCTTCACTTCAAAACCTGCCAAACATTACAAATATTGAATATCAAAGTTAAAAATATCAAAATGGCAACGTGTATTAGGGCTGGGTATTGACACAAATTTCACGATTCGATTCGATTTCCATTCACAAGCTTTCGATTCGATTACGATTCGATTCAATATCGATTATTGTGGAGGGAAAAATCTCTCAACTAATGCTGTAAACTTTACATTATTACTATAATATTGTAGGTTAAAATTAACTGATTTAAATACAAACATAAATGGATGTTTTTTTTTATAATAACAAAGTTATAATACTAACTTTACAATTACATAATCATATTTCTACTCCAATTCCTTTTTTTTTTAAATATAAACTATATTTATTTAAATTATATTTAAATGGTGGCAGTCAGAAAAACTTGACGGATTTATTCAAACATGCATTAATATTGAAGAACATTAAAAATTATAATGAATATGTAATGTGGCTCTCTAGAGTTAATTTTTCTAGCTGACTAACGAGTTTATGGACACTGGATATGGTTTTTCTGAGGTAAATGTGACGTTACGTGACATATTGTTCACAAGCTGTTTTATTGATGTCTTTCCGCGGTTGAAACACTGATTGAGTGATTAAATGTGATTTCGATAAGGATCGAAACCACAGCACAGTGATAAGTGATAAGGATTTCAGTAAGTTGTACTCTATCTTTGAACATACCTTCAGATGTTCATTAATGTTTATTTCGTGCTGTAACTGGTATTAAAGGTTCACAGTGCACGATTTTCAAACTGGTCGGATCACTGCTCTTTTCACTCTGCATGACTATCTGGGGTAGCATTCAGTCACTGCTGTGTTCACACTGACCGATGGATCGGCAGTGTTGGGCAAGCCACTCTGAAACTGTAGCTTTACAAGCTACAAGCTACTTGTAAGTTAAAGTAGTTAAGTTACATTCAAGCTACCCTTTTGAAAAAGTAGTTAGCTACACTACAAGTTACTATCAAAAAGTAGCTAGCTACATTGAAACTACTTTTTTTTTATGACATTGTTACAAATAACTGAATAATTGTTAATGAAGAATGTTATAATATTTGGGGCTTCAAGCAACATAATGCCATGTAATTATGATTTCAAAGAGTATAGGGTGAATTCAGGTTGATTGGGACACTTGTAAACGATTTTGTAAACGATCCTATACACACAATACTCAAATAGCCTATATCTCAAACTGGCTGTCAAAGTGCAAAATTGCTACAAATTTAACATCAGTGCAAGAACAAAATGTATGCAATGTGTGCATTTTGAACAGAACATTGAACATTGACATTGACATTTCAAGCTTTCTATACACATATTTCTCATGTCTGTGAGGCAAGTAACCTGTTGAGTTTCGGTTTATTTATGAGACATGTTCAAGAGCAATGCAAGTGATCGCTCCGGCGCCTCCATGTCACGATTATTGTCTGCTATAGCCTATTTGCTTCTTATTCATTAAATCCAGGCAATTGGCTGATGAAACGTTGATTAAAATTAAGATACAATTTATACAAAACGAAATTCACTTTAAAGAAAGGCTTTCTACAAAACAAAATTTAAATATTTATAGGAAGAATCGCCGACAACTCTGTCCCGTCCGCAAACTACGTTTCACAACCAAACACACGCGAGAAGTGACAAGGAAACAACGCGAGATCATGCGTGCGTCAGACCGGAGTTCTCGCGCGAGACTGGAATTGTTATTAAAAATATAGACTACAGAAAGCTTGCGATCCAAATTGTCTGTGCACTGATTTGCAGCGAAAATGAGAAAAATAAAAAAGATTATGGAGGAGGCAGTGGTTGGGGAGACGCGGGGATCAAGGATAGTGTTCTGCAAAGAGTTGGAGGTAAATAAATAATTTTGCAATGTGCTGCTGTTGCGGCTGGTCAAGCAAATGTTTGTGCTTTGTTTCTGTTTGATATAATTGTAAATATATCTATTAAAATACTGATATTCTGGTCTATAACTCCTCCCTGAACTTCCCGCTGCCCTGTATCTTGTAATTTTCAGTCAGAACACATTTCACGCAGGAGGATTTTGAATCGCCGGCAGGTCCAGATATTTAGCATGCCAAATATCTCACGGGCGTCTGCGACTCGCCAGCGATTCTCTCAGATCGCGTCTTTGATAAATCACACTGCGTGATTGTCACTCGCGTGAACGAGCACTGATTTGCCTATGATTTCGGGCATTTGTCGGCAATTTGGCAAAACATGTCGGTGAGTCAAAATCGGGGCTAAAATCGGGCAGTGTGAACTCGGCATTAGTTAGTAGTGTGTTGAAACTGCCGGTTATGGTAAGGGGCGGGACATTTCCCAAACACGCTGGAAGCGCTTGACCAATCACAACACACTGCTCCAGCCGACCAATCAGAGCACAGTGTGCTTTTCAGAAGGAGGGGCTTTATAGAGACAGGAACTAAACAGAGCGTTACTGACAGACTGGGAAGAGAGGAGCTGCAACAATGAAGAATATGTGGAAATAATCAACATTCAAGCAGGAAAACCTATTCTAGTACTAAAAGTAGTTTGTAAAAGGGCATTTTCCTTTTAAATATTTTTTTTATACTCAGCTTGAGCGTCAGTGTTAGTTTGCTGTGTCAGTATGGTGAGTGGGCTGGTGAAAGGACACAGTTACTCGGGTTATCACTAGTCTGACTGATGGCTCACATCATATCCGTTTGCTCCAGTGAGCTGTCAAACCACCTCCACCAAACAATCTGTTCATGATGCTGTCAGATGACTACGTTCTGTAATCGAGCATACTGTGAATCTGAGTCTCAGCTAAACCGGGTGAATAAGGCTGTGTTTGGGGTGGATTGTGGTTGATGGTTTCTGCAGGTGTGGTGGAAGCGTGTGTCATTCATGGGCTGAAGCGACGGGCCGCTGGCTTCCTGCGCAGTAATAAGCTGGCGGCTCTTTTCATGAAGGTGGGGAAGATGTTTCCTCCAGCTGAGGAACTGTGCAGGAAGGTCCAGGAACTGGAGCAAATCATCGAGAACAAGTGAGAAACAATCCAAGCGCTCATGTTTGATGTTCTGGACCAATTCTAGCATTTTCTTTGTCTGTTCCTTTCCTTTAGTAAGATGGTATTTAAATGGAAAAAAAATATATATATATATTATTATTATTATTATTATTATTATAAGATATTATTATAATATTAATTTTATACTTTTTATTCTATTATATATTTTTTTTAAATTGTATTCAATTATATTAATATTGTATTATTATTATTATTATTTATGTTTTGGTCAAATTATGACATTTCTGGAATTATTTTGTTTTCTGTTCCTTTAGAAAGGTGCTATATAATGAAACAATAATAATAATAAAAAATATGTTTAATTAATAATAATATTAATAATTATTATTTCTAACGACAATAATAATTATAATTTAGATAAAATGATTAATGCTTATTTTCTTAATAACTATAAAAATATTTTTATAATATATTAATATAAATTTATATTTATTATTATTTTCATTTCACAAATTGTAATTCATTATATTTATGTTTTATTATAATTAATATTGCTAATATTATTATTTCTAACAACAATAATAATTACATACATTTTAATACATTATATTATTTATATTTATAATTATAATAAAAAAAATGTTTTCATCTTATAAATTGTAATTAATTACATTTATACGCTGTTATTATTATAATAAAATAATGAGCAATATAAATATTTCTGCTGGTTTGAAATCAAATGATTATTGTGCACTGTTGAATCGTGTATTTGAGTATTAAGAAAGTGAATAGGGTAAATATAGTTGATTTTCCATCAGTTTTATTTTACTTTTCACAACACAAGACAAAACCAGGGCCAGATGAGTCAAGAGAGCGTCCGGAAACAGCCCAGGCCGCCCAACCTGTCCCCTCTGGCCATCAAACACCTCTGGATTCGCACAGCACTTACAGAGAAGATGCTGGACAAAATCGTCCTTTACATGGTGGAGAACAGCAGGTGAGGACAATAACATACAGACTATACTAGCACACTGCTTAGTGCATGCTGTGCAGTGAACACTGGATGCTGCTTACTATTTTAAAAACTGCTTCAACGGCTATGTTGCATGTTTAATTCGGCAAGTGTCATTCAATTATCACCTCAAATGAATATGGTAATTTTGCGTATGTAATCCAATTTTGTGTACATATTTTATAGCTTCATGGGCAGTCTGATCAAATAATGAGATAAAAAGAAGGTGTTTAAAATTAGGGTTCTAGTTACTTTGTTACACTTGCAGTTCTTTTGTTACACTGTAAATTGAAATGGAAGGTGAATTCGAGTGCATTGCATTGTGGGATCATCCGAGTATTCCATGCACACAGAACATTTGCATACTAGGCACAGTATGCAAACTGCAGTAGTATGTTATTCTGAAATTGAATGGCATTACTTTTATTTGTATTTCAGCAAGTTTTATGAAAGAGAAGCTCTTCTGAGAGATCCAGTTGACGGCCCAATCCTCGCATCTCTGCTCGGTATCAGCTTTGATATTTTTAAATATGTTCTAGAATTTGTATATTGCGATGTTGTTAGTTTATGTTAGTTAATGCATTAACTAATGTTAACAAGTGAGGCCTTATTGTAAAGTGTTACTTAAATTATATATATATATATATATATATATACACTCACCTAAAGGATTATTAGGAACACCATACTAATACTGTGTTTGACCCCCTTTTGCCTTCAGAACTGCCTTACTTCTACGTGGCATTGATTCAACAAGGTGCTGAAAGCATTCTTTAGAAATGTTGGCCCATATTGATAGGATAGCATCTTGCAGTTGATGGAGATTTGTGGGATGCACATTCAGGGCACGAAGCTCCCGTTCCACCACATCCCAAAGATGCTCTATTGGGTTGAGATCTGGTGACTGTGGGGGCCATTTTAGTACAGTGAACTCATTGTCATGTGCAAGAAACCAATTTGAAATGATTCGAGCTTTGTGACATGGTGCATTATCCTGCTGGAAGTAGCCATCAGAGGATGGGTACATGGTGGTCATAAAGGGATGGACATGGTCAGAAACAATGCTCAGGTAGGCCGTGGCATTTAAACGATGCCCAATTGGCACTAAGGGGCCTAAAGTGTGCCAAGAAAACATCCCCCACACCATTACACCACCACCACCAGCCTGCACAGTGGTAACAAGGCATGATGGATCCATGTTCTCATTCTGTTTACGCCAAATTCTGACTCTACCATCTGAATGTCTCAACAGAAATCGAGACTCATCAGACCAGGCAACGTTTTTCCAGTCTTCAACTGTCCAATTTTGGCGAGCTCGTGCAAATTGTAGCCTCTTTTTCCTATTTGTAGTGGAGATGAGTGGTACCCGGTGGGGTCTTCTGCTGTTATAGCCCATCCGCCTCAAGGTTGTGCGTGTTGTGGCTTCACAAATGCTTTGCTGCATACCTCGGTTGTAACGAGTGGTTATTTCAGTCAAAGTTGCTCTTCTATCAGCTTGAATCAGTCGGCCCATTCTCCTCTGACCTCTAGCATCAACAAGGCATTTTTGCCCACAGGACTGCCGCATACTGGATGTTTTTCCCTTTTCACACCATTCTTTGTAAACTCTAGAAATGGTTGTGCGTGAAAATCCCAGTAACTGAGCAGATTGTGAAATACTCAGACCGGCCCGTCTGGCACCAACAACCATGCCACGCTCAAAATTGCTTAAATCACCTTTCTTTCCCATTCTGACATTCAGTTTGGAGTTCAGGAGATTGTCTTGACCAGGACCACACCCCTAAATGCATTGAAGCAACTGCCATGTGATTGGTTGATTAGATAATTGCATTAATGAGAAATTGAACAGGTGTTCCTAATAATCCTTTAGGTGAGTGTATTTATATACACCGATCAGGCATAACATTATGACCTAATATTGTGTTGGTCCCCCTTTTGCTGCCAAAACAGCCCTGACCCATCGGAGCATGGACTCCACTAGACCCCTGAAGGTGTGCTGTGGTATCTGGCACCAAGATGTTAGCAGCAGATCCTTTAAGTCCTGTAAGTTGCGAGGTGGGGCCTCCATGGATCGGACCTGTTTGTTCAGCACATCCCACAGATGCTCGATTGTATTGAGATCTGGGGAATTTGGAGGCCAAGTCAACACCTCAAACTCGTTGTGCTCCTCAAACCATTCCTGAACCATTTCTGCTTTGTGGCAGGGCGCATTATCCTGCTGAAAGAGCCACAGCCACCAGGGAATACCGTTTCCATGAAAGGGTGTACATGGTCTGCAGCAATGCTTAGGTAGGTGGTACGTGTCAAAGTAACATCCACATGGATGGCAGGACCCAAGGTTTCCCAGCAGAACATTGCCCAAAGCATCACACTGCCTCCGCCAGCTTGCCTTCTTCCCATAGTGCATCCTGGTGCCATGTGTTCCCCAGGTAAGCGATGCACACGCACACGGCCATCCACGTGGTGTAAAAGAAAACGTGATTCATCAGACCAGGCCACCTTCTTCCATTGCTCCGTGGTCCAGTTCTGATGCTCACGTGCCACTGTTGGTGCTTTCGGCGGTGGACAGGGGTCAGCATGGGCACCCTGACTGGTCTGCGGCTATGCAGCCCCATACGCAACAAACTGCGATGCACTGTGTATTCTGACACCTTTCTATCAGAACCAGCATTAACTTCTTGAGCAATTTGAGCTACAGTAGCTCGTCTGTTTGATCGGACCACACGGGCCAGCCTTCACTCCCCACGTGCATCAATGAGCCTTGGCCGCCCATGACCCTGTCGCCAGTTCACCACTGTTCCTTCCTTGGAGCACTTTTGATAGATACTGACCACTGCAGACTGGGAACACCCCACAAGAGCTGCAGTTTTGGAGATGCTCTGACCCAGTCGTCTAGCATCACAATTTGGCCCTTGTCAAACTCGCTCAAATCCTTACGCGTGCCCATTTTTCCTGCTTCTAACACATCAACTTTGAGGACAAAATGTTACCTTGCTGCCTAATATATCCCACCCACTAACAGGTGCCGTGATGAAGAGATAATCAGTGTTATTCACTTCACCTGTCAGTGGTCATAATGTTATGCCTAAATTGGTGTATATATATATATATATATATATATATATAAATAGAGAGCGAGAGAGAAATTATACATTTCTCTATTTTTTCTTTCCTAAAATTATAATTTTAACTGTGTATTTTTGTGTAGTTGTGATATTATGATGCATCGAGGTAAAGATACATTTGGGTGATGTTTTTCCGTACGCTGTGTCTCTTTCAGTCGGTCCGTGTGCTTTGGAGTACACTAAAGCGAAGACGGCCAATCATTTCTGGACGGACCCGTCGGCTGATGAGCTGGTGCAGAGACACCGCATTCACAGCGGCCACTGCCGTCAGGACTCCCCCACCAAACGCCCAGCGCTCGTAAGACATTCACCATTAATGCTGTGGATTCAGACCATGAGATCAGGCAGTGCTCGTTTCTCAAGTCAAAATCTATCTATCTATCATCTGTCGTTCCATCTATCTATCATTCAATCTATCTATCTGTCGTTCTATCTATCTTCTGCCATTCAATCTATCTATCTGTCGTTCTATCATCTGTCGTTCAATCTATCATTCAATGTCATTCTATCATGTCGTTCAATCTATCTATCATCTGTCATTCTATCTATGTCTGTCTATCATCTGTCGTTCTATCATTCAATCTATCTGTCATTCTATCTATCTATCTGTTGTTCTACCTATCATCTGTCGTTCTATCTATCATTCAATCTATCTGTCATTCTATCTATCATCTGTCATTCAATCTATCTGTCGTTCTATCTATCTATCATCTGTCGTTCTATCTATCATTCAATCTGTCATTCTATCATGTCGTTCAATCTATCTGTCGTTCTATCTATCTATCATTCAGTCTGTCTGTCGTTCTATCTATCTATCATTCAATCTATCATTCAATCTGTCATTCTATTTATCTATCTATCATCTGTCATTCAATCTATCTATCTGTCGTTCTATCTATCATCTGTCATTCAATCTATCTATCTGTCGTTCTATCTATCATCTGTTGTTCTATCTATCTATCTGTCGTTCTATCTATCTATCATCTCATTTAATCTATCTATCTGTCGTTCTATCTATCATCTGTCATTTAATCTATCTATCTGTCGTTCTATCTATCTATCATCTGTCATTTAATCTATCTATCTGTCGTTCTATCTATCTATCATCTGTCATTTAATCTATCTATCTGTCATTTAATCTATCTATCTGTCGTTCTATCTATCTATCATTCAATCTGTCATTCTATCATGTCATTCAATCTATCTGTCGTTCTATCTATTATCTGTCGTTCTATCTATCATCTGTTGTTCTATCTATCTATCATTCAATCTGTCATTCTATCATGTCATTCAATCTATCTGTCGTTCTATCTATCATCTATTGTTCTGTCGTTCTATCTATCTATCATTCAGTCTATGTCGTTCTATCTATCTATCTATCTAGCCATCCATCCATCTATCCATCTCTCTATCTATCTTTCTATCTATCATCTGTCGTTCTATCTATCATCCATCCATCCATCCATCTATCTATCCATCTATCTAGCTATCATCTGTCGTTCTATCATGTCATTCTATCTATCATCTATTGTTCTGTCGTTCTATCTATCATCTATCATTCTATCTATCATGTCGTTCTATCTATCTATCTGCTTTTCTTTTTATTTGTGTTTGTTGCATATGTAAAATTCTAATAAAAATCACGAATGCCATTGGACAGCACTGAGATGAAACTAAACGAGATCTCGATCTGTTGCTGTGTAGATTCAGAAGAGGCAGTCGAGCGGCAGTATGGATGACAGGCCGTCTCTCTGGGCTCGGGATTACGTCGAATCTCTTCATCAAAACTCCAGAGCCACGCTGCTCTTTGGGAAGAACAACGTCCTCGTGCAGCCGGTGCGTCAGCTGTGAGATGTTACTCTGACGTGCGTGACGATACCGTAGTGATATGGCGTTTTAATTAAAGTGTGGCAATAAATCATCTCTGGTCTTTTAGAGAGACGACATGGAAGCTATCCCAGGATACCTCTCTCTTCACCAGACGGCGGATCTTATGACACTGAAATGGACACCGAACCAGCTGATGAATGGAAACGTGGGGGAGTTTGATTATGAGAAAAGGTGCATGATCCCTGCTAGAGATTTTACGTTCCCAGAACGTCCCCACTGGTGTCAAGGACGTCACCTAGTAATGTTCCCAGAACGGTCCGAGACGGTCATGATGTGGAGTTCTTTTAAGGGTTGTGGGACGTTATTTGGCGGACCTTCACAGAACATTCAGGACTTTCTGGGAATGTTTAGGGGACCATTACTATAGGACGTTCCCTCTAGGTCTCTACACTACATTCCCATAACGTTTGCAGGATCTTTAGGGGACCGACCTAGAATGTTATTTTTGGTCCTATTTTGGTCCTTCCATCACGTTTACTGATTGTTTTCAGAGCATGTTTGTGTGAATCAATGTACACTGGGCTGCTTTGCAAGCGAGGGTCAGTAAAACGTAGGTAAAAAGTTACCATTGTCTCTTACTGTATTCACAGAGACCAGAGCTTGTTATTTTTAGCCCGAAAATGCTCTTGCTACTTCTTAAAAATAAAACTAATGCCATAGCTCTGATCTCTGTGAATACAGTCAGAGGCAATGGTAACTTTAGCCACATTAGCCGTCAGCGTGCTAACAAGCACAGTCACAAAGACCATTTGCGTACATTCACAAAATATAACATGCGGTACTTACAGTACATGTTCTGAATATGAAGTTGGACAAACAGTTGGTATTGATTCATCTTTGAGAAGCAACTTTTGTGCAAATCCTGCGGTTTACTGACCCTCATTTGCAAAGCAGCCCAGTGTACATTGATTCACACACACATGTTCTGAAAGCATTCAGTAAACGTGATGGAAGGACCTAAATAGGACCAAAAAATAACATTCTAGGTTGGTCCCCTAAAGGTCCTGCTAACGTTATGGGAATGTAGTGTAGAGACCACTGGACTGAACAAGATATGTAGCAGCGCAGTCCCGAATTAAACATCCCCATCTGACTAACAGGGAACCGTATGAGAACATTCTGTTAATGTCCCAAAAGTCCTCTTTGTAACGTTGCCATGTGACCATAGAATAACCAAAATGGAACGTCCCCCTAAAGTCCTATCAGTAACCTTGAACTGCAGCACTTTCATAACCAAAAGAGGACGTCCCTAATGTTCTGTAAAGGTTCAGGATTTTCATCACCTTTAGAGAACTTTTAGGGAACGTTGTGCAAGGTCGCGAGATCGTCCCCTCCTGTGTGGGATGATGATGGCGTTGACTATGTGGCTATGTAAATGATTTTAAGTCAACACCGGTGTCTTTTTATTTTCTCCATAAGTGTGTATTGGGATTTTGCGATGACCATTCGTCTAGAGGAGATCGTCTATTTGCACTGTCATCAGCAAGGTGAATATATCAATATATATAATCCTGAGCATCTTTAACAATGTAAAGCCAATAACAGACAATTAATCAGTTTTTAATTAATCGGTTTATTGAATATTTAGACAAAATATAAAAAAAAATTTGCATGTTTTTTGAGTGAGGTTGAATGAGAATATGGAGGAAAAAACAGCTCAATTTTATTCAGAGGCCCAAACGGAGCAAAAATATGCAATTTGGTACAGATATAAGGTCCAAAAGTGATGAAATTCTGATGCTTGTAATGTAAATCAATGTGATCTTTATAACAGCATAGCAGATACTGACATAAAGTGCATACAAATATCAATATCTGCTTGTGTTCAGTGGACAGTGGTGGTACTGTGGTTTTGGTCAGCCAGGACGGGATCCAAAGACCTCCGTTTCGATTCCCAAAAGGAGGCCACCTGCTCCAGTTCCTCACGTGTCTGGAAACGGGCCTCCTTCCTCATGGCCAGTTAGATCCTCCTCTGTGGTCCCAGAGAGGAAAGGTTTGCCGAACACTCATTCTTCAGTAGTTTGAATTAGATACTTTTTGTTTTGCAGACCGTTTTGTGTTCTTTCCCCAGGGAAAAGTGTTCCCAAAACTGCGTAAAAGGAGTCCACATGGATCCTGCGAGTCATTCTCGGACAAAGATGAAGATGAAGCCACGGATTATGTGTTTCGGATTATATATCCAGGCAGTCAGGAGTTTGGTAAGTTAACGTGATGTTGATGTTGGTGTTTCATTATGGCTGTTCACAAGCATAGCGAACGGAAACGGAAATGACCTCATAAACGGAAATAAAAAAATGCAATAAAAATGTTTTTAATTAAACTTAACTGACACCTCCTGCATTGCTTCAAATCTAACTAAAATTAAAGGGTTACTTCAGCGATTAGCATTAAGCTTTGTATCAGTAGAAACCTGGTAGTATATTGGAATGACCGTGCTTCCCCCCCATATTCCACTGAGACGAGAGATTTATGTATTTTAAGTCTGGAAAAAAGCCTCCGATGATGCAAATTTTGTCATTTAGCGTCATCGGAGGCTTTTTTGGCCAGAGGCTAGACACTACAGCCAGTAGTAGGAGCTAGTTCCGCATGTTTTCAACCCGCCCATAGGGGTGGGATCTCACTCACAGAATGTAAATGCGTACGGCCACTCGGGCATTCATAACGGAGCGGTGTGGAGCAAAGCAAGTGTTTCACCTTTTCAATGAATTCCTATGAAAGTTAAGCTTCCATAGGCATGATCTGAAAACGCGCCAGACTGGACACGCACCGTGAATGACTGCCGTGCTCAGCTCAGCTCTTCGCTCTCGTGATGAATGAAATCTGAGTCCTGCTGCGTTTGTGCTGCGACTCTCGTTCGGCTCACACTGTATTGAGCAGACACGTTCAGTTTTTAATTGTAGTGTCTGTTCTCTAACTGAACTAAATTATTTTATTACTATAAAAATGAAAATGACGGTGGGGGCGGTGCCGCGGTGGGCAAGTGATAACCGGTAGCCGTGACTTGGGAGTGGCCTCGTAGGGTAGCGAAGCAAGTGCATTCTGGGAGTTGTTGTCTTTCATCCACATGAGCCAAAAATACATTTTCTGGCTTTTCTCAGCCTAGAAGGCACCAACTTCTAAAATAATTTCACATTTCTACTACATAAATGACCCAATTTAAATACACATTCATCTTCCCAGTGGTGAAGTACCCCTTTAAATAAAAATGGTAACAATATTTTCAGTTTTTGTTTTTAAAACCTTGACTGCATGTTTAGCCTGGACTGGATAGTTCAATTTAAAGAAAATTGCACAAATCATTTTCTGCCATGTCATTTACTCACCTATCAAATCAATACCATCATATCAGCAAGTTTTGCGCAGTTAAAGGGTTAGTTCACCCAAAAATGAAAATCCTGTCATTAATTCCTCTCCCTCATGTCGTTCCAAACCCGTAAGACCTTCGTTCATCTTCAGAACACAAATGAAGATATTTTTGATGAAATCTGAGAGCTCTCTGACTCTGACCCCTCCATAGACAGCAGTTTAATGAACACTTTCAAGGTCCAGAAAGGAAGTAAAGACATAGACTTGGTCGGCATTACTGGGAACGCCCACAAAAACGTCATATCCGTTTATGCCGTGGGGGAAAACAAGCCATTCGAAAAAACCCTGATCTGAAGTTTTATACTGCCAAATAAACAGACGGAGCCGTTCGTCAATTCCGAAAGCCTGTTCAATACGTCCATTACAATTAAACATTTGCACTGCATGATGCTGGTATTATTGTAAAGATTAAAAAAAGAGATTTCATTAATTGCAATGACAAAAGTTTGTTGAACAAAACGCCAATAAAGTCATACTTGTCACAGGACTCGAACTGCATCAGAAATGCAGTCAATTTATCGCTAAAGCAGTTTTTCACGATGAGCGATCACATAGCCACATAATGCGTGAGGTTATTAATGTACAAAACATTCAAAATTCTTCATAATTTCATGATTAAGAAATGGGCTCATGCGTGTGCTTCAAGCTTACAAGCTGATAGTCACATTATACAGTGGGGAGAACAAGTATTTGATACACTGCCGATTTTGCAGGTTTGCCCACTTACAAAGCATGTAGAAGTCTGTAATTTTTATCATAGGTACTCTTCAACTGTGAGAGACGGAATCTAAAACAAAAATCCAGAAAATCACATTGTATGATTTTTAAGTAATTAATTTGCATTTTATTGCATGACATAAGTATTTGATACATCAGAAAAGCAGAACTTAATATTTGGTCCAGAAACCTTTGTTTGCAATTACAGAGATCATACGTTTCCTGTAGCTCTTGACCAGGTTTGCACACACTGCAGCAGGGATTTTGGCCCACTCCTCCATACAGACCTTCTCCAGATCCTTCAGGTTTCGGGGCTGTCGCTGGGCAATACGGACTTTCAGCTCCCTCCAAAGATTTTCTATTGGGTTCAGGTCTGGAGACTGGCTAGGCCACTCCAGGACCTTGAGATGCTTCTTACGGAGCCACTCCTTAGTTGCCCTGGCTGTGTGTTTCGGGTCGTTGTCATGCTGGAAGACCCAGCCACGACCCATCTTCAGTGCTCTTACTGAGGGAAGGAGGTTGTTGGCCAAGATCTCACGATACATGGCCCCATCCATCCTCCCCTCAATACGGTGCAGTCATCCTGTCCCCTTTGCAGAAAAGCATCCCCAAAGAATGATGTTTCCACCTCCATGCTTCACGGTTGGGATGGTGTTCTTGGGGTTGTACTCATCCTTCTTCTTCCTCCAAACACGGTGAGTGGAGTTTAGACCAAAAAGCTCTATTTTTGTCTCATCAGACCACATGACCTTCTCCCATTCCTCCTCTGGATCATCCAGATGGTCATTGGCAAACTTCAGACGGGCCTGGACATGCGCTGGCTTGAGCAGGGGGACCTTGCGTGCGCTGCAGGATTTTAATCCATGACGGCGTAGTGTGTTACTAATGGTTTTCTTTGAGACTGTGGTCCCAGCTCTCTTCAGGTCATTGACCAGGTCCTGCCGTGTAGTTCTGGGCTGATCCCTCACCTTCCTCATGATCATTGATGCCCCACGAGGTGAGATCTTGCATGGTGCCCCAGACCGAGGGAGATTGACCCTCATCTTGAACTTCTTCCATTTTCTAATAATTGCGCCAACAGTTGTTGCCTTCTCACCAAGCTGCTTGCCTATTGTCCTGTAGCCCATCCCAGCCTTGTGCAGGTCTACAGTTTTATCCCTGATGTCCTTACACAGCTCTCTGGTCTTGGCCATTGTGGAGAGGTTGGAGTCTGTTTGATTGAGTGTGTGGACAGGTGTCTTTTATACAGGTAACGAGTTCAAACAGGTGCAGTTAATACAGGTAATGAGTGGAGAACAGGAGGGCTTCTTAAAGAAAAACTAACAGGTCTGTGAGAGCCGGAATTCTTACTGGTTGGTAGGTGATCAAATACTTATGTCATGCAATAAAATGCAAATTAATTATTTAAAAATCATACAATGTGATTTTCTGGATTTTTGTTTTAGATTCCGTCTCTCACAGTTGAAGAGTACCTATAATAAAAATTACAGACCTCTACATGCTTTGTAAGTAGGAAAACCTGCAAAATCGGCAGTGTATCAAATACTTGTTCTCCCCACTGTATATACGACACTTGTACATTTTCTCGTCAGAACACATGCTGCTCCCACAAATATTACACGACATAATAGCTTGCCTACTTCTTAAATCACCTAGTCTTTTGATGAAGACGGTTGCTATAAAAAAGCAAATAAAAAAACTTCGCCATTGTCAGTAATTTGAATAATATTGTGACACTGACATGTCAACTCCAAATTTGCTTTGTAATATGTAAATGCTGAACTAGGAATTCATTCGTGCATGGCTGTACTAACAAGAAAAACGAATAGGCTAAATAAACAGATAAAGCCACATGCATGCAAGACAACAGAAAACTGACGGATGTCTAAACTTTATCTAAACCCGTGTCATTGATGCCAAACAGCTCATCATATAATGCTTTTGACAAATGTTTGTTAAAACGTGGAACTGCGGTAAATTAACGTTTGACATGCCATGTTTCTATTCTAGCCCAAACATACTTATACATAAACAAACGCTCTTTGCATTGCACACGGCATATTCAGAAAAATATCAATTTCAAGACACGTTTTAAAAAGTTTAAAACGTTAAATGTATGTAATACATACTTTTAATCCATTAAATTCAGGAACACTGACTTCACGTCTTCATCTTCATCATAAAGTGATTTATGAAGTTGGCATGTCATACCTATTTGGGGGTCGGGGAGCAGCAGCATGTATTTTGACGAGAAAATGACACCTCTGGCCATTGCGTTGGGTCGTTTCAGTCACAGATACTGTACGGACAATCTGACCCAATACGGCTCAGTTTTTCTATATATCTTGCTCTGTCGAGCGGCAGAAGTGATTCTACACAGGGTATACTGGGTTAACTGGGAATGGACTGTTTTCCCCCACGCCGACTCCGCCCCCACGCCACGCCCCCAGCTATGACACGACGCCGACCAAGTCTATCGTTAAAATCGTCCATGTGACTCCAGTGATTCAGCCTTGATGTTATGAAGCGATGAGAATACTTTAGTGCGCAAAAACAAACAAAAATAACAACTTTATTCAACAATCTCTTCTCGTCTGTGTCATTCTTCTACGCTGCTGACGTAGTGTAAACAGTGCAGCGCTTTTGAGTTCTACGTCAGAGCGCCGGCTCACCATTGGCTAGCACCTGTGTCAGCATCACACGCATGCATTGTGGTGCTCACGTGAACAGCGTCGGCCAATGGTAAGTTTAAAATTAAGGTTGAACCACTGAAGTCACATGGACTATTTTAACGATGTCTTTACTTCCTTTCTGGACCGTGAAAGTGTTCATTAAACTGCTGTCTATAGAGGGGTCAGAGAGCTCTCGGATTTCATCAGAAATATCTTCATTTGTGTTCAGAAGATGAACGAAGGTCTTACGGTTTTGGAACGACATGAGGGAGAGGAATTAATGATATCCTTTAAGCATCACTTGTAAAAACAGCACAGAATGTAAAAATCTAGTGTAAAATATAGGCATATGAATTTTCCACACGTTTTCTATTCTTAACCCTCTGGTGCAGTTTGGTCATTTTTGACCGAAAAAATTTACGTTTTGTTTTTTTTTAGAATTTTTTACTTCATTGGAATGGTTTGAAACTTAGTAAAGGTTTTGGCACTTGCTTTGTGAACACACACACACAAAAAAATCATGGTCATGATTGGAAAAGGTTAAACGGTCCTGAAAAACAGTCACACTTGTTCTGTTCGCCGTCAAAAATGACCTCATTGGAAACAAATGAGAGATAAATTTCACCAAGTGGAAGCGTTTGGTACCGCAGCCAAACATAATCGCACTGAAAGCTCATTTTTTGAGATATCAACCTCAAATTTGGAACACAACTTGTTTAGATTTATTGAATTTCTCACAGTTTTAGAGTAAAACATTGGATATTATGGAAAATATATATTTCAATAAAAAAAAAAACTAAATTTTTTTCCCTCTATTCCCTCCCTATTCTAGCTTATGCTACTCTAAGCAGTGTCCAACACTTAGTATTTCAGGCACTTTTTGTGATTATTCGCCTCTTCATGACGGATCGCTTCCTGTATTCCTCAGTTGTAGTTGCTTTGGATAAAAGTGTCTGCTAAATGAATAAATGTAAATGTAAATAGTATTTTTATGCATTTTTCATAATAATAAACTTTTTTTTTGTTTTTCACTTCAGCAATAATCTGCCAAGTTTCTTCTTTCAAAACAGCTTCAAGATTTACCACAGTTTAAATTGAAAATTACATTTTCAGCTCTATGTTCAAAACATGATTAACAAGTAATAAATGGATCATAACTATTCCATAAATATAATTTAGTACCATAAAATCCCCTAAAAATACAAAATATTAAATAAAAAAACATTATCAAACTAAAATATAGTACATTAATTTAATTGAAACACAAGTCAATTCAGTCATTTTAGACCGCCACATGAGCAGCACCAGAGGGTTAATAGAAATAAAAAATGAAATATACTGATAGAATAAAATAAAACTGAAACTTCCATTCATTGAAAAACTAAAATTGAGTAACAGGGTTTTTTCAAAATAACTGAAACGGAACTGACAAATAATTGGAAATGGTATAAAAATGAAAACTGTAGTTGACCTGTTTCCCATCAGGCCAGACATGAGCGTCTCCTTTTATAATCTACTGGCCAAATACATATTGTTTTAATATTGCCTTGAACATAAGAAACATATAACATATAATAAACATAAAAAATATAGGGCAGTATACAGTAGATATTGGTGTAAATATATTGTATATCATTCCAAACATCAGCACCTCTTAAGACATCTGTGTTTTTTCTTACGATGCACATTTGATAAATATTTTAAAATGGATATAACTGCCAATAGATTTCTATATATCTTGTCATAAATCCAGTGTAATTTTTTATTTTAGTTTTATTAATATTTTGAATTAGCTTCAATTTTACATTTTTAGTTTTCATGTTTATTTTAGTTTAATTTTTAGTAAATTCATTATGCCCTATTGCTATTTAGGTTTAATTCATTTTTATTACTTTTAGTTTTATTTATTTCCATTTGATAATCATTTAGTTTGTTTTTCAACTAATATGTATATTTTATTTGAGCTTCATTTCAACTAACAGACATGTTTTTAATAGCTTTAGTTTTAGTTAACGATGATAACCCTGCATGTATATCAATATTAATATTGGTTTCATACTGTGAAAGTGGCTCATTTAATGGTATGAAAGAAAAATGAATGCGAAAAAAGAGAAAAGTCATGCTTCACTCATATGTTTTCACACATCATTTCTTATTGGATACTATGCATTTTATTTTATTTCTTTTCCTATGGGTTTAAATCTGACTAATGTCTGAAGCAGGATGGCACTGTGGTGATGATGGTCATAAATATGATGCTAATTGATATTCTCAATATTAAAGTGGCACCAGAACTGATCGACCAGGCTGTGAATTTGTGGCAGCCCACACCCAGGAAGTCGTCCTGTTCTTCCTGTTCGCAGAACGGCTCGTCGGACGGTGGACTTCCCAACGGATGCAACCACGACAGGCTAGTCTGGATTTGTGATGTTTGCAATATGAAATAACCCACTCTATGGTTTTAGCCTGACTCCAGATGTGTGTGTGAAACAGGGCGCCGCTGAAGTTACTCTGCGAGACCATGAAGCACCAGATCATTTCCCGTGCTTTCTACGGCTGTATGTATCTCATGAGATTTATGGTTTTGTAATGCACTTCTTATGCACTTTCTCATGAGCTGTTGCGTATCTTCAAGGGTTGGCGTACTGCCGTCACCTGTCCACCGTCCGCACGCACCTGTCGGCTCTGGTGAACGCCACTATTGTTGAGCCTGACATCCCTTATGATGCCAAAGGTGGTCTGTCTGCAGAAGTGTGGAAGATGTTTCTACAGGACAGCACTGTATGTGAACTTCACTATCTAGTGTACTTTATTTCCCCATATTCTCCATTGTTGCAGCTCCTCTCTTCCCAGTCTGTCAGTAACACTCTGTTTAGTTCCTGTCTCTATGAAGCCCCTCCTTCTGAAAAGCACACTGTGCTCTGATTGGTCGGCTAGAGCAGTGTGTTGTGATTGGTGTTTGGGAAATGTCCCGCCCCTTACCATAACTGGCAGTTTCAACACACTACTAACTAACTCAACCAGGCCCGCCCCTTTATTCTGCGTATGAATTATTTAAATGAGGAATATTGTGACGTGTTCGTTTCCGTAAGAAAACTCAAGACTACAATGGAGGCGTTTCAGAAACAGCCTTTGTGCTCAAACAGAAACATTGCACACTTAGGCTGTGTTCACACTTGACGTCTTTTTTGACAAGAAAAAGTTGACGAGCGCTCTTTTAGTAAAAAAAAAACCTGGCCGAGGGCGTCTTTTGTTGCTATAACAACAGCTACAACAAGAGTGCTGTGTGGTGCAGAGATACAACATGTCGAGAAAGAGAAAGTTGGCTCTTGCGCTGGCTTTTGAAGTTAACAGGGAGGAGAATGTCGGTTCACAATGACGTTTGTGGGTGCATGACATTATACGGGGAAAAAAACAGTATGGTGCTTACAATAATTTAGTCCAGGAGCCATATCATATCATATATCTCTTTGTGCTCCGACACTAGCACAATTAGTCGATCTACTGGCATCTTCTCCATTTTTCTTGTTGTTATAAAAACGAGTAAAGTCTAGCTACTCGCTTGTCATTGATCAGCTGTCAAAAAGGCTCTTGACGTAGGGCGTTTTTATCAGAAAATTTGAAAAGACGCGCTGAGCTGCAGAAAAACACGTTAGCGTTTAAAAAAGCGCTCACGACTTTTTTGAAAACACGGTTTACTCCATAGGATTATAATGTAAAACAGACGCTGTCAGCTTCAAAAAAGACATCAAGTGTGAACACGCCCTAAAGATGTAAAAAAGCATAATAGGTACTTTTAAAATTAATGCAAAAATGGAGAATATAGACGTAAATAAAAATGGTAACACTTTACAATAAGGTCTCATTATTTAATGCATGAACTAAAAATGAGCAATATGTTTTTACGGCATTTATTAATCTTTGTTAATGTTCGTTACATTTAATACATTTGTTCATCGTGTCATACAGGAGGAGAGTGACCCGTTATATCACAAACTTAATAATTTATTAGGTTTAAAGGTGCAGTGTGTGAATTTTAGCGGCATCTAGCGGTGAGATTGTGAATTGCAAACAAACTCCGCTCACCCCTCCCTTTCGGAGCACATAGAGAAGCTACGGTGGCCGACACAGGACAAAGATGTCGTCGTCTGAGACAGCAGAGAGTGACTAGCGCTCTGTAGAGAAGTTTGTCCGTTTAGGGCTACTGTAGAAACATGGCAGCGCAAAATGGCGATTTCACTGTAAGGCGACCCGCGGTGTGTGTAGATAGAAACGGCTCATTCTAAGGTAATAAAAACATAACGGTACATTATATAAGGTCTTTATACACCACTGAAAACATAGTTATGTATATTATATTGCATTTCTGTCAATAGATCCTCATAAATACTACACACTGCACCTTTAAATGTGCTGGTTATAATTTTATAACTTTTGGTTTTGTCAAAACATCATAAATCAATTTTTTTTGGGTCATAGTTTACAGTCAAAGTTTTTTTTTTTTTTTTTTTTTTAAAACAGTTTTTACAGTCATTTTACAGTGTTGCTTCAAAAGAACGTTGCTACATAAACAACGTAGAAATTAATAGATCATTTAGAATAGAAATAGAATAGAAATAGAAATTCCTCATATGCTGTTAGTTCACAGTGCATTAACTAATGTTAACAAATACAACGTGTGGATTTTAGTAAATATTGAACAACATTAACTAGGATTAATAAAGGATGTAGGGGTATTTTTCATTGTTAATGCATGTTAACTAATGTAGCCTTAAATGAAGTCTTATTGTAAAGTGTTACCACTTATTTTATGCAACATTTCTCATTTGCATTTAGTTTAACTTGATGTATTAAAATAACTAATCTTGTAAAAACTAATAAAAATACACTGCCATAAAAAGAAAAAAAAAGAAAAATTGCTAAAACTTCAAATTAGAAATTTGTTTTGTTTTGAAAATATTTGTAAAACTTTTGATTTTAAAAATGCATTGTTTAATGTTGATATTAACATTAAGAATAATTAGAAGTACTTTTCATTGTTACTTCATGTCAACTAATGAAACCTTATTGTAAAGTATTTCTCATTTGCATTTAGTTTAACTTGGTGTATTAAAATAACTAAAACTAGTACAAACACACTGACATAAAAAGCAAAAATTTTTATGCAGCAAAATTGCTAAAACTTCAAATTAAAAGAAAACGGAAAATATAAAAACAATAAATAAAATAAAAGTCTTTCATTTGTATTTTAAAAATGTATTATTAAATGTTAACATTAACTAAGAAAAATTAGAAGTATTTTTCATTATTAGTTCATGTTAACTAATTGTGAAGTTGTTTTTTGGAATTGCATTTAGTTTAACTTGTACTAAAATACTGACAAAAACTAATAACAAAAACTGACATATTCAAAAAAAAAAAAAATGCAACAAAATTAAAATGAAAACAAAAATTATAAACGGAAATAAAAAAGTATCATTTGTTTTTAAAATACTTTCAGTTTAAGATGAATAAACACTGTAGAAGTGTTGTTCATTGTTAGTTCATGTTAAGCCTTAGGAAGGAAGTCTTATTGTAAAGTGTGACCATAAGAGCTATAACTGTGTCTCGATGACGCTGTGCAGGCGTACGAGGAGGACGAACTTCTGCGGCTGGTGTATTATGGAGGCGTGGAGCCGTCTCTACGGAAAGAGGTCTGGCCGTTTCTGTTGGGCCACTATCACTTCACCATGAGCCTCGACGAACGCAAAGAGGTGAGCGAACGGGACTCTGTGATGGACAGAACCAGACCCAAGCAGAACAGGGTTTCTGCAGGTTTCACCAAGTCAAATTTAAGACTTTTAAGACCATTATGAATGAAATGTAAAACCTATATCACGCGATAAAAAACCTACGAAGGAAATGCAGAATCACAAAATTACATGCAAAGCAAATTCATTTATTCAAATTGAACAAAGTATCAGTAAACTTGCACTTCCCCATAGCTCAATCCCACCAGGATTTTGCAATTTTTATATATATATACACATACATACATACATACATTTTGATCTATATTTTAGATCAAAATGACAGATTTTGTGGTGGTAATTTCCAGACATTTGAAAAAAATTTGCATTATTTCCCCCCATAATTAGGATGCCACATTTACCATATTACTATGTTAGATGCACAATAGTCACACATGACAATAAAACAAACAAAATGCATGAATCTTGTTTGGTATCTTACAAAAAAAAAGGCTGGTCCAGTGGTGTGCTATCTAGCTGTAATAACACGATCGCTTAGGGTGGGAAATATGACCAAAATCTTACAAGTAAACCACAGCAATAAGCAATTGAGTAATATAAGTCAAAAGTTCTCAAGTAATCGAGTAAATAAGAACTTACAAACAAAATGACAATAGGACAAATACAACATAAAGATACAGATACAAACAGTGCTTTAAGTTTAAGTACTGCTTTTTCCCCTGTTGCTGTTGTTGTTTGGTTAACATTAACGACACAGACAGGAGAAAACACACACACACACACACACACACACACACACACACGCTTAAGCGCTGCGGGAGCATTTCAATGAGCATTAGAGGTAGCGTTACATGGATGTTGGAAAATTAAGACCTGTTTAAAATTATTTAAGACCTAGAACTCAATACTTCAGCGAATTTAAATTGAAATTTTAGACTTTTTAAGACCCTGCAGAAGCAGCATAACCGTGCTATACTCTCTCTAGGTGGACGAGCAGATTCGAGCGTGTTACGAGCAGACCATGAGCGAGTGGTTGGGATGTGAAGCCATCGTGCGTCAGCGTGAGAAGGAGCAGCACGCCGTCGCTCTGGCCAAATGCGCGTCCGGCGCCAGCGTGGACTGTGGATCGCGCCAGGACTCCACCATCAGCGCGGATGTAAATATTTACGCTCGAGTCGCCTACACATGTTAGACGCACTGCAAATGTACAGGGATGTTTGCATGCAGATTTACTGTGTTTCTCTCTCCAGTCGTCTCAGAGCTGCAGCTCCGATAAACAGAGTCACGCAGGATCACACAGCGACAGCAGCGCTCAGGTGAGACGCCATCGCGTTAAACATCATGATTAACATATTCCAGAAGACTGTTATTGCTCGCTTTTTAGTTATGCTTCAAGCTTCAACTTTGTCTTAAAAAGGAGAAATGAATCAGTCACGAATGTGTCACACAGTATGAACACAGAGCTATAAATTGAATGTAAAGGAGCTCCGATCATTTGTGCTTTGAATTTAGTGAGAAATGTTTGAGATCTAGGGGTGTAACGATACACTCCTGTCACGATATGATACTAAACTCACGATACGATATTTATCGCGATATTTAAAGCCAAAATAAATAAGATATGTTTTTTTTATTATTACTTTTTTCTTATTATTTAAATAATATTGCATTATTATACATGATATTCAACATTATATATAGTAGTTTAATGTAGTAATGTCACTGAAACTCGTAAACTTTCATTTTGTTCTCATGCGGTCCTCGCGCCGCGCACACACACACTCTCCCGGTGCTCGCTATCTCCCGCCTCTCTCGCTATACATATAAGAATAAACCATCTAAAACGCTTTGAATAATCATACTACTAAAACTAAATGTGATCTGGTGATTTAAATGATGTCCGCGCTTTCACTTTGAGGAGTGTGTGTGCGCTTTAGATGATCAATGCAATCAATTCTAATTGCAAGAAAGCGTCTCAAAATGACTATTCCCAAACTGTAAATGTTCTGCATTTGCTCACTCTCGTGTTGTTTACACGCCTCACGTCACATCTGAACGTCCTGTTCACTACAGTATGTGCGTCGTTGTGAATTTGTTCATCATATAAAGCCATCGTGTCTCTTCAGAAGACTTGGATTTGGATTAGACACTCGATTGATTATTTTTACGATGCCTTTATGACATTTTTTGGATCTTTTAAGTTTGAGAGGAATGGACTTTAAATGGAGGGACAGAAATCTTTCTCTGTTTTCATAAAAATATCTTTATTTGTGTTTTGAAGTTAAACGAAACGACATGAGGGTGAGTACATGATGACAGAATTTACATTTTAAGTAAGCAATACAGTAAGCTGAGCCTTGGATAAAACAACTCTATATGGCGAATCATATCGTTTACATCAACGATACATATCGTCGCATTTTTATATCGCGATATATCTATTAACGATGTATCGTTACATCCCTATTGAGATCATATTGAGATCTCGGAATGTTGGAATTTAATTTTTAATTTTAAGTAAAAAAGAAATAAAAAAGTAATGTAATAAAAAAATTTTTTTTAAATAATAATTTTTAAATAAATAATAAATCTCTAAAATAAAATTTATTTGCTGATGTAATCAAGTTCATGTGGGTAGGGACCAATAATATCATAATAACCTGATATTTCATATTTCACAAATCCTGATGTATGATGTTTTTCATAAGAGAGAAATAAAACGTGTTTATAAGGAGAAATAGAAGACATAAATGATTCACTAGACATCCATTGAGTGTATAAAATGAACGATGAGCAGCTCAGATCATGTGATCTTTGAATTTAATGAGAAATATTTGAGATCATAATTTGTAAAATCTCAGCCCAGTTTGAGATATATCTAAGAAACTAGAGACTTAACCAGAGGCCTCAAATTAATTTAATTTTTAATAAAAAAAAAGCAATAATAATTACATTTTATAAAATGATAATGGTATTTACTTAATTACTACATTACTACATTCCTTCTTTTTTTAATTTCTTAAATTATATAACATTTATGGGAGTAACTTCCGTTAAACTATCAACAATCAGCGAAAAGTTTGCTCTGTGAAGGCAATAAGCATTTTCAAAAACTGAGTACAATGAGATGACATTATTCTTCTCACCCTTCAACCATCGAACATTAAAAGGAAATTTAAGTGTAAAAACATTAACAGATTACTACAACAGACCATTAATAACCCTAAAAGACGGATTATTTCTGCAGCAATAATATGGACGTGTTAAATATGACTGTAGTAATACATGTCTGTAGCCTTAATAAAAAAAAATGTTCATTAACTGGAGCATTGAGTGATAATATTTGAAAGTGATTTCCATCATTTTGACAGATAACAAATACTGTATTTATCAGCTTTAGAAACGTCTCAGGTTACGTATGTAACCTATGTTCCCTGAGAACAGGGAACGAGACGCTGCGTCCTAGAACGCTTTGGGGAACGTCTCAGCGTGACAGGTGTCTGAAGCTACTATCGAATCACAGCAATCCTATTGACCAGCGACAGCCCATGATGTCATCAATGTGCGACCAGGAAGCATATAAGGGCGCCTTGTAAACATGACATTCACCTTATCGTCTGAAGGGACTGTTTGGTAGGCAGGCCCCGAGGCATGGCAAAGAGACGCAGTGTCTTCCCTTTCGAAAGGGAACTCGCACTGCGTCCTAGAACGCTTTGGGGAACGATATACCCACGCCGCCATGCCGAGGGGAGTGCATGCCCACTGGCAGTGACAACTGTCAGAACAGGCAACTGAAATGCCCGAACCAATCCCCCTCAGGTCACACTGGGCTGTCAGTGACAGCATTCCCTATGGTCATAGCCCAAGCTATAAGCCTCAAGAGGAAACTTAATACACTACATGAAGTCCTACCCAGGCCGCTCAAAGGCCTGGAACCAACCACTTCAACAGAAGGGGTCCCTTTAAGGGAATGTCACTACTCGGGGAACATATTCACCCGAATGCCACCAGGGAGGCCTGACCTGGTGTCACTTATATTGGACACTTCAGTCTGGCCAACCCTGTCTGTTCAGAAACAGAGCCTCTGGACACTTGACTCTAGGTAAGGCATCCAGACAGAGGGACTGCGAACTGGCAGTAACCAACTCAGACCGGATCTCAGAGACGTGTATCCTGGAGAGCAATACTCAGCGTAGCGCTTTACAACCCTTGCTAGCGAGGGGAGTCTATCTGCTCGATCCAAGGATCTACCTAGCACCTATCTTTCAAAGCGCTAAGGAGGCCGGACAGGCCTACGGACTGATCTAACTGGGAGGCCTCACGAGAGGCCTGCGACCGTCTGGTCAGACTCAGGCGGCTGCGTGCTCTCAAGTGACCCTCAGTGAAGGGAGCACTGAGCCTGACCTGGTATGTAGACCAAGCTGTAGGCTAAATACAAATAGGTTCCCTTCTGTAGGGAACCAGTAGCAGAAAAGTGACGCTTTTGTCGTGCTAGGGTGTGAACTCGCCTTCAGGTGCTGCCTGCTAAGGCCAGATCAACTGATAGCAAGCACCCACTAGCTGTCAACGTCATGCTAGCTGTTTAGTGCCCAATCTCAGGAACTCGCCTTCAGGGAGGCCTGGTGAGGCCTTCTACTTGATAGCAAGCCTTCAGGGAGGCCTGGTGAGGTCTACTACCTGATAGCAAGTCATGCTAGCTGCCCGAGCATCCAGACTCGGGAACTCCCCTTCAGGGAGGCCTGGTGAGGCCTACTACCTGATAGCAAGCCTTCAGGGAGGCTTGGTGAGGCCTACTACCTGATAGCAGTTCTTGCTAACTGTCAGAGTAACCAAAAACCCGGGGACTCGCCTTCAAGGAGGCCTGGTGAGACCTACTACCTGATAGCAAGTCATGCTAGCTGCCAGAGTATCCAAACTCCGGAACTCGCCTTCAGGGCGGCCTGGTGAGGCCTACTACCTGATAGCAAGTTAAAAACTGGCTGTTATGAACCCAGACTTTCTGGGGCTCAGTCTCAGGATGGCCTGATAAGGCCAATTGGCTGACAGTAAGTTAGCTGGCTGACAAAATAAATACCCACACTGCTGGGGACTCGTCCTCAGGGAGGCCTGGTAGGGCCTACTAGCTGATAACAAGCCTTCTGCTACGAAACCAACATCATTGGGAAGCATACCACACCAACACATATGTTGGGGCCACCCACAGGAGGCCTCTTGAGGCTAGCTACCTGGTTGCCGCTGCTATGCATGTCCCCCAAGCGTCGGGACTCTCTTCCAAGGAGGCCTGCTAAGGCCTACTACCTGTCCGGGAGTCTACTACCCAGACTGCCAAAGCCAACTGCTCGCAGCCACAAGCCCGTCTGGGGCCGGCCGTCATAGAGGCCTGCTGAGGCCTACTACATGACAGCGCAGTCTTCCCTGGCAGATAAGCTGTTTACACAGTGCCTACAAACCTGGTACCTAACTACATTGCCAACGGCAGTGTACTCAGCAAAACCGCAATAAGCCCTTTTAGCAAGGGGTGTACAACTTACGCCACCCTGTCTCAATGGAGGCCCCGGATTCAGTGGCCTACCATTTGTGTGAATGGGCGTCAGCTCATGGCAATGCTCTGGCTTCAAAGGAGCGTATTTACAGAACCAGCATGAAATGAAGGTTACACATTCCCGCTTGACCCGAGCCATAATGGTGGAAGCAGAATGATACAGAGCTGAAAGTGGAGTACTCAAAAATACCCTGCTTTAGCAGGGGAGTACTAACCACATGACCCTGAAATTCACAGGGTGAGGGCCTGCCAGTGCCTGGCGGCCTACGTCCATGAAGCTAGCTCTGGGAGGTGGGGTCAAGCAAACCTACAGTCTCTTCGTGAAGCGAAAGACGGCCTAACCCTGCCCCACAACCACTGCTAGGTCGCTATCAAATTCTGCCTCTGCACCTACCTGCATTACTCATCTCACCCCGGAATGCAGAAAGGGGGCGGGCCTTGGCCGAACGACTCTCACCATGAGAGGAGGCTGACATTAGGGATGCTAAAAACCTACATTCACATAGTGAAGGGCCAGAAACGGCAATGCTTTAGCAAAACGCCTCCATCATCCCTGGTATAGTCTAGGCCAGCTACCGAGGCGGCCCTGGTGAGGGCCAGCCTGCAAGCATAGATCTTTACCTGAGGCTCGGAGGAGCAGCAGCCTCAAGAGAAACTCTCCCATGAGAGGAGGCACTCAGGCAGAACAATGTCCACAGCCCTGGGGGCCGGACACAAGATCTAACTGAAGCTGAAGCGTTAGTCTCTAGTTTACACACTCTCCAATACTTATGATAGAGAGGAGACGAACTACTTTAACCTGAGGTGGCTAACAGCCCAAAAAGGCCTATAAACTGATAAGAAACTAAACAAAGCGGCGGCATCAAGCCTACTCTAGTCTAGGAGGACGCCCACCCGCCTAGTATTGTGCTACATACCAGCAGGAATAAACGATGGCCTCAAAACTACTCTTACACTGAGAGGAAGCCTAATCACCACGCACAGCGAAACAGAGCAGTGGCTCAACCAGTGAATTCACAAAGGAAAAGCCAACCCAACTCACATATGAAGCCCATTTAACTGGTGCTTCTATTTATATCATTCTAGCCACCTAACAGGGAAACTTCAAGGCCCTAATATTCCTTCCTCTTCTTACACTTCCTATACATTTTACCACATAATCCCCTTAACTCTATACAGGGAACGTAGGTCTGCAGAAATACATTTTCTGTTTCTTCTCTTTTTAAAATGAAAAAAGGAGACCTACCAGCTCAACCTGCGGCATGCAGAATGACGACTCACCCATTCAGTTTCGTAAACATGAAGTCTGTCACCCTTACAGGCCTGAAAGGGGCGCTCTCACGGACCAAGCCCGGCCTGATGTAAGAAGCACCTGGGGAGAAGTAAACGAAGAAGAAAGACGAAGGTTAAGATTTTATACACCCTCGAGGAGGAGACCCATTACCAATGCTGACTGCGTTTGTCCTGGATCACCTCCCTCAAATCCTTCTTCTTCTTGCGGGAGTCCCGCCTCTTTTGCAACCTACTCCTCCACGGAGGGGGCGCACGAGAGGCGACGCTGGCTCTCTGGCCCTGTCGCCGGTCCTTGGACCGTGACGGGCCCGGCCCTCCCGCCTGCCTGGGCACGGCCCCGGATCTCAGCGGTATGCAGGTCTTAAACGCTGCCGAACGCGCCTTCGCCTCCCTGAACTTTCCCACCACGCCTCAACGGAGGTGCTGAAAAGTTCAGACGGCGAAAACCGGTGAATCGAGGAGAAAAGCCTTTTCTTTCTCCCCATATATCTGCCAGGTTCAACCACAGATGTCTCTCCGTGGCCCAGAGAGCTAAATCTGTGGTGCGGCGCAGTTCGACTACCGCATCAGGGGATAAGCCCATCCCCTGGTCGAGATCCTTCAGCAGGTCCGCCTGGTAGGCCTGCAACACCGCTATGGTGTGCAAAGCCGCCCCAGCCTGACCTGCTGACGTGTATGCCCTGCCATTTAAGCGAGATGTCGTTTTTAAGGGCTTAGATGGCAGGGTTGGAGCCCTCAGTGTCGATGTCCGCCTGGATGCGAGATAGTTTGCAAACGTCTCGTCAAACGGTGGCATCGACACATACCCATATTCAGCCATCCCCTCGACATCAACGAAATTAGCCCGCTGATGCCGATGAATACGGGCCGAATACTATCGTGCATACTGCATACTATCTCAGTATGCAGATCCGGAAGGAATGGGAGGCTCACTGGAGCTGGGAGATCATGGCCGACCGCGAGCGATTTCTCCCCTAATGCACCACCACGGCAGCTGCAGTCTGTCAGTGGCGCGTCCCATGACCTCCAACAGCTCCCCATACACGGGGCAGGATGGCTGAGAGGATTCAGGATTCACCCGATTTTCACCACCCTCATCAGCCATCTCCTGCTCACCCGGAAGAGCACTCGCTGCTGGGCTGGAGGAGATATCTGTCTCCTCCTCCCGCAGCTCACCCTCGTCAGCCGCCGGATCCTCTGAGAGAACAACACCTCTCTCGAGATGATCGGCAAGCTCCATCTGGGAACCCCATGATGAACCCCACCAGTCCCAGATGCCGAGCCCTCTTCCCTCGAGAAGAGAGCCAGACGAGAGCGGAGCGTTCTCAGAGGAAAACACTCACAATTCGCACAAGCAGCTCCCTCAAGAACTGCCTGTGCGTGCTCTTCCCCCAGGCAGAAAACGCATAGTGTGTGTGTCCTCCGGTGTCAAATACCTAGGACACGGATCAGCACACTTTTGAAAACACTGGGCTTTCTCTGTGCGTTTCATAATAGTAACAGATTTGTATTACCTTATACTCGAGTAGCGCTTCAAACAGAACAGTCCCTGAAGACGAAAAGATGAATGTCATGTTTGCAAGGCACCCTTATATACTTCCTGGTTGCACATTGATGACATCATGGGCTGTCGCTGGTCAGTAGGATTGCCGTGATTCGATAGTAGCTTCAGACACCTGTCACGCTGAGACGTTCCCCAAAGCGTTCTAGGACGTAGTGCGAGTTCCCTTTTGAAAGGGAACATTCCAGTAAACACTGCTAATATGGATTAGAAGTGAAAAAGGGAGACAATTACATTTTAATTAGCTCTGTCAAAATGCGTTAACGCTTGCGATGAACTTTTTCAGTTTAATGTGTTCAAAATATTTAACACAATTAACGCAGCATCCGTTTTTTTCTGTCATCCTTGGGCTAGTGTTACAGTTTATGATCACGCTCTTATTCATGCACATGCTTTTAAACCATTCAAGCTCCACAAGAACGTGCTGTCTGTGAATGTCCTGACTATGACACACACACAACGCACAGAAAGATGCGCGCCAGTATCGCTCGCACAGACAGTGCACTAGAATCGAGTTCTCTTTCGCGCTTGAACAAACAATAACACACAGAATTAAACCAAAATGCCCATTTTGTGGAGTATCCTCATAAGAGCAGTCTAAAATAAGTTAAATAACGTCTTAACCCTCTGGTCCTCTTCGTTTAGGGGTCACACTTGGCTTTATTTCACACATTTGCAAAAATGTGCTCTGTGTTATAGTCGCACTAGTTCATATACACTCACCTAAAGGATTATTAGGAACACCTGTTCAATTTCTCATTAATGCAATTATCTAATCAACCAATCACATGGCAGTTGCTTCAATGCATTTAGGGGTGTGATCCTGGTCAAGACAATCTCCTGAACTCCAAACTGAATGTCAGAATGGGAAAGAAAGGTGATTTAAGCAATTTTGAGCGTGGCATGGTTGTTGGTGCCAGACGGGCCGGTCTGAGTATTTCACAATCTGCTCAGTTACTGGGATTTTCACGCACAACCATTTCTAGAGTTTACAAAGAATGGTGTGAAAAGGGAAAAACATCCAGTATGCGGCAGTCCTGTGGGCGAAAATGCCTTGTTGATGCTAGAGGTCAGAGGAGAATGGGCCGACTGATTCAAGCTGATAGAAGAGCAACTTTGACTGAAATAACCACTCGTTACAACCGAGGTATGCAGCAAAGCATTTGTGAAGCCACAACACGCACAACCTTGAGGCGGATGGGCTACAACAGCAGAAGACCCCACCGGGTACCACTCATCTCCGCTACAAATAGGAAAAAGAGGCTACAATTTGCACGAGCTCACCAAAATTGGACAGTTGAAGACTGGAAAAATGTTGCCTGGTCTGATGAGTCTCGATTTCTGTTGAGACATTCAGATGGTAGAGTCAGAATTTGGCGTAAACAGAATGAGAACATGGATCCATCATGCCTTGTTACCACTGTGCAGGCTGGTGGTGGTGGTGTAATGGTGTGGGGGATGTTTTCTTGGCACACTTTAGGCCCCTTAGTGCCAATTGGGCATCGTTTAAATGCCACGGCCTACCTGAGCATTGTTTCTGACCATGTCCATCCCTTTATGACCACCATGTACCCATCCTCTGATGGCTACTTCCAGCAGGATAATGCACCATGTCACAAAGCTCGAATCATTTCAAATTGGTTTCTTGAACATGACAATGAGTTCACTGTACTAAAATGGCCCCCACAGTCACCAGATCTCAACCCAATAGAGCATCTTTGGGATGTGGTGGAACGGGAGCTTCGTGCCCTGGATGTGCATCCCACAAATCTCCATCAACTGCAAGATGCTATCCTATCAATATGGGCCAACATTTCTAAAGAATGCTTTCAGCACCTTGTTGAATCAATGCCACGTAGAATTAAGGCAGTTCTGAAGGCGAAAGGGGGTCAAACACAGTATTAGTATGGTGTTCCTAATAATCCTTTAGGTGAGTGTATATATATGTGTGGGGGGAGGGGGGTGGTTTCGTCTATTTTGCACTCTTGATATTTTAGAGTGTCACCCCTTCATTGCTGTGCACTTTTTTTCTGCATCATGGCTGATTTGTGGTTTGTATCACCAAAAGATTCCCTGAGTTTTTGTATTTTTGCGTATTTCCCATTCATTTCCTATGTCGGTCATTTTTGACCGCGAAGGAGACAAGTCTGACAATTTTTTTTCCGACCCTTTAACATAACCGAATCATCTCCATGATTTTTTGGTGTGTTCACATAGCTAATGCGACAAAAGTCACCAAGTGTTATCCCATCCCAAATTTAAAATTTCAAAACGTAAAATGTTTCAGTCATTTTTGACCGAAGAGGACCAGAGGGTTAAATGAACTTAAAGAGTTGTGAGAAAATGAGATGTGTGTGACAGCGCGTCAGATCCGCGTCATGTTCGGCAGCGGCAGATCTTAAAGTGACAGCAGCCACTAATGATGTCTGTCATTAATGTTCATCACAGAACAAAGGCAACAGAGAAAATTGTAGCTTTAATAAGGATTAATCTATAGCGCCTTTCACACATACAGTCTTTACTGGTAAATTACCAGTGAGAGATCATGTGTGAACAGGACCTTTTCAAAAATACCGGTAAATTGGTTCCGGCAATTTACCAGTAAAGGAAGTTGTAACATTACCAGTAAAGTGCTCTGTGTGAACGCAGAATGAAGATTACCGGTATATTCACGTATAAAGTCAGAACACGCTGACGTAAGACGTCTGCTTTGGGCCAATTATAAGTTCTTATGGAGATGATGTCATTACTCCGCGCTGTTTACAGAAAGCTTTTTAATAGTTTTTCTATGTAAATATGCGCTAAATGATCATTTTTGACCGATGCGCCACGTCTCGCGCACGAGACCCTGCCTTCTCTTCCATTCATCAGCGCTGCGGCTCTGCAGTTAATACTATTTCACACGTCTGGTGTTTTTAAGAGCAAACACACGTTCTGTTTGATCATCCGTTATGCCTGTCACTCAAACGTCAACATATGTTGTCAAATTGAAGAGGTAGTGAAACTAAAGCGCTTCTCCTCATGCGGGCGAATGAAGACAACGGCGCAGCGTTTAAGGATCATTTCCGATGACTGACATCACATTTGTATGTGACCGGTATTTTGGAGCTTATGTGTGAACGGTCTCTTACCGGTAAAAAGCCAGAACGCCGTTGCTTGTGTGAACTGCATATTTGTGTATTTACCGGTAAAGTAATTCTGGTCATTTTACGGTAATTTACCGGGATTGCTGTGTGAAAAGGGCTTATATTTCATTTATTATGTATGCAGTGTAGACTGTTTGATCACTTCAATTTCTGTATATTAGAATAATTTATAATAATGTATAATTTCTGTATATGTCTGACAGGCAGGAAGGCCACAGGTAAATATGACTTTTATTATAATGGGTTTATGTGAAGATTGTTTTAGGTTCACTTAAGTTAAAAGTTTTTTTTTAAAGCCTAAATGTTGAAATTGATATAGCTTTCAATTATACTGTAATGTTGAATGTGTATCATTAATGTTTCATAGAGACATCAGTATCAGTATTAGTATCAGTAATACTGGCCTTCATTCATAAAAAGATGCCATTACAACAAATATTTAAAATATACTTTAAGTTGTTATATTTAAAATATACTTTAAGTTGTTTCTACATTAATTTGGAGAGTAACTGTGAAATTATTACAATATAAAAATATTAAAAACTCCAACGCTTTTAATCGTAATTAATTACAGAAAAAAATGTGTTTTTGATTAACAGCACTAATTTTAAAGCATCCTTGTGAAAACAAACCTTGAAAGAGACATGAGGATTTGGGGAGAAAAATGGGAGATTCTTAGTGCATTCCAGTGAATTATTCATAGGATATATCATAAATGAAATCAGGAGAGCAGAACACAAATACATAGTTTGTGTTGTCTTTTTTGTACTGTCAGAGAGGAATACAAAGGAAAAAAGAGAATAATCAGGAGGAAAAGAAAGCAGCGACTGTAAAGAGCTCTTGCCATAGATGTTCTTGTTATCACATTAAAAAACCAAGCGTGTTTTTTATTCTCCTGACGTCTGAAAATTGAACATGAAGTAAATTTTACAGTCCATTTAGTCAAACTGTCGGATAAGGATTATTTGTAGCACAGCTTTATGATTTAAATTATTTGTTTCAGTCTTTTTGAGTGGAACTTCCCCAAACCTTGAATAAAGTTCAAGATAAATTTAACAATAATATCATGAAATTCATAATTCACAAATCCTGTGGCCAGTTGTTAAAAAAAATTTAATCTGGATCAGAATGATCTGGATTTGGAAATCCCAGTTTTGCTATCCAGGATCAGGTAATCCATCTTACTTTTGTGCAAAATTGGATTGGATCACCCTGATCCAGATACACACTTTTTCAGATTGCCAAATCTGGATTATTAGTGCTCTACGGAGCCCCTAAAGGGACATGGTGATGGAAAAAATATGAGATGGGAGATTTCAATGCTTTTGCATTCTCTCAAAAAAGTTTTGTGTAGCGTTAACCCGATAGACCTTGTGTTCGCTCGCAAAGAACTTTTGACTGGGTCATCTCTTATGATTGTGCCAATGTAGTTTATAAACAGTGATAATACAAACTCCACAAGTAGTAACCTAGAATACTGTCTAACACTCGATGGCTGCTCTGTCAAGTCCTCGTCGTCAGTTAGGAACCTGGGTGTGCTCTTTGATACCAATCTCTCATTTGAAAGCCACGTTTCTAGCATCTGTAAAACTGTATTCTACCATCTTAAAAATATATCTAAATTACGGCACATGCTTTCAATGCAAAATGCTGAACAGTTAGTTAATGCGTTCATGACCTCAAGGCTAGATTATTGTAATGCTCTACTGGGTGGTTGCCCTGCTCGCTTAATAAATAAACTGCAGCTTGTCCAAAATGCAGCAGCTCGAGTTCTTACTAGAACCAGGAAGTATGACCATATTAGCCCGGTTCTGGCAACACTGCATTGGCTCCCTATTAAACATCATATACATTTTAAAATCTTGCTGATTACTTACAAAGCACTAAATGGTTTAGCTCCCCAGTACTTGAGCGAGCTCTTAACACATTATACTCCATCACGTCTATTACGATCTCGAAACTCTGGCCAGTTGATAATACCTAGAATATCAAAATCAACTGCAGGCAGTCGATCCTTTTCCTATTTAGCACCTAAACTCTGGAACAGTCTTCCTAGCATTGTTCGGGAAGCAGACACACTCTGTCAGTTAAAATCTAGACTAAAAACACATCTCTTTACTATGGCATACACATAAAACATTTTTAATTTCTATTATTCAAATCAGTTAAATGATTGTTTTAGGCTGCATTAACTAGGTCAGCCGGAACCGGGAACACTTCCCATAACACCTGATGTACTCGTTACATCATAAGAAGAATGGCATCTACGCTAATGTTAGTCTCTCTGTTTATCCCGAGGTTTACTGCAGTCGGCCGGATCCGGGCCGTATCCAGACCAGATGGTGGACCTTAGCCTGGACATGACGACCATATCCCTAAAGTGTCTGTAGAGACCATGTCAATTAAACTCCCCCCTGTAAATGCAGCATCGACACGACATCCTCATTAAACCCGTCCCCGGCGTGACAACTCCAATCTTTCGAATAATCCTACGAATATCTATTGATCTAATATGACTTCTGACCTGTAATGTTGCCAGAATCATAATCATACACTATTTGTTCGTCGGCCAGAGGAGAACTGGCACCCCGACTGAGCCTGGTTTCTCCCAAGGTTTTTTTCTCCATTCTGGCCCTGAAGGAGTTTTGGTTCCTTCCCACCGTCACCTTTGGCTTTTGGCTTGCTCAGTTGGGGACACTAAATTTCAACTATATTACTGATCTGCCCGCATTGACACTATATGATAATTGAAATTAGCTGGATGACATCACCGTTTTCACCAGAGCGGCTGTACAGCCGAATCAAATTCTGTTGCATTATTTTCCTGTTACCACTGTGAAGCTGCTTTGAAACAATTGGCATTGTAAAAAGCGCTATATAAATAAAAAAGGTGATAAAATGACACTTTAAATTAAACATAATGGGCCCTATCATACACTTGGCGCAATGCGGCGCCAGGTGCGATACAAGTGTTTTCTGCTAGTTTCAGCCCGACGCAGTTCTCATGTTCACGTCCAGCTCCACGTTGTTTAAATATCAAATGCACTGGTGCATCTGTTCGCCCATGGGCATCTGGTCTAAACCAGGTGTGTGTTCAGGAGCATTGTTGGAGCGTTGCTATTGTGAGGAACTGAAAACGACTGCGCCATTGACCAACACAAACCTGCTCTAAAGTCAATAGCGCAGTATTTTGTGTGTTATTTAAAGGGCGCACTAGTAATATGTGCGGTGCACAACGCGCGTACACTCTGCTTATTACACACAGGGACGCGCAGCAGCACACACACACGCCAAATATTACAAATAAAAGGATTACAATGTAAAAGATTATTATTGTGTACATAAAGATAAAAATGCCTACATGTTATAATGGATAGTCATTGCATGTATCAGAATGACCTATTTGCAGTAATGACGAATTAAATTGGCTACTTATTTAACCAATCGTGGCGATACACACATGTATTTAAACTGACTCGTCAGGTTGAGGGTGTCCATGTAAACAGCGTATCCGCCATGGCACGAGCGCAACTGGCTTTTAAAGGGAAAGGGAGATGAGACTCTGATTTATTGCACGTTACGCCCAAAACACACCCATAACTCATTAAGAGACGAGGGACAACCCTTTTGGATCATGTGCCGGGCGCACCGACCGGTTTTTCTGTCGTTAAACTAGCAAACGTGGATTCGGACACGCCCTAAGAGCACCTGCGCCATGAGCTTCAGACCATGAGCTCAGATCGTTAAAATAGGGCCAAATTTTTGTTTGATATTTACAGATGTTTGGGCATTATTTTATAGCGCCAAAATCTCTTTTTTTACTTTACTGTAGGCTACCGAAAGGCTTAGCCTAATGTCTACTTCTAATTTATTACTTTAACAGCTAAACTAAATAAGAGCAAAATAAAAAATGTGTGTGTGTATTACATTTTTGACCAGTTTTATACATTTTTTGTTCCTGAATTCCACTCCTGCTGGGATCAGGATAATCCTGATTTTTTTTGGATCAAAAGTATCCCAACACAAGGTATTTTGAACAACACAAACTAATGATTTGATCCAGATCAAAACCAAGACTGGATTTTGTGATCTAATCTGATTTCAGAATTCTTTTTTTCTTTTGAACAACCCATTTTCAAGATTTGATCCAATCCGATCAGATTACTTTTGAACAACTGGGCCCAGGTGTATAAAATCAAATCCTGCATTACTGTTCTGTCTTTCAGTTGTGCTTGTTTGAGGTTTTCTGATTTAGCTTCTCCTGTCAATTTTGACCATCCTCAGGTGTTTGGGTCTGTCGATGAGGTCGACCCGATTGAATCTGAGCCCAAACCAAAAGACGAGAAGCCACAGCCCAAAATCCCAAACGGCACTCTCCCCAATTGCACTAGTTCTCCAGACTCTGGGCACCCGTCGTCTCGTAACTTCTCCGTGACGTCTGCGCTCTCAGACTGCTCTCCGAGCACAGAGGAGACATCTGCACAAGACACGGGGCCGAAACCCGCAGCGCGAGACCCGCCGTCAGGAGATCAGACTGACCTGGAGAAGAAGGCCAAAGAGGATCTACCAGAAAACAGCTCGACTACTCAGGATACGGTCAAAGATGCTGTAGTTACACAAACAGAGAGTGTCCGTTCAGAGTCAGTAAAGCCTCTCCAGACTTCTGAAACATCTAGGACTGAAACGCATCAGGAAGTAGATTCAGAGGAAGATGCAAACGCAAAAGACGCAAGTAAAGAAAACACAGAAGCTAAAATGCAACCCAGTGCAGAAAATGAATGTTCATCAAAAGATCCTGTTGAAGAAACGACAAAATCCTCAGAGTCAAAAGAGGTTGAGATTGAAGATGCAGGACGTGCGACTTCACCGTCTGGAGAAGAAAACTCAAAATCAAAGACTGACAAAGAAACAGATATGAAAGTGAACAAAGGCCAGGATGAGCCAAAACCGACTGGTCAAATGGATGAATGTTCATCTGAACCACAGAATGTGACTCAACCCCCGACTGAAGCTGAGACCATCAGCACGCCACAAACAATCAGTTGGGACGCTGATCACAGTAGGACCAGATCAATAATCAAACAAATCACTGAATCCGAGTCGGAGAGCTGCGTTGCCATCACCTCCCTATCAAAACAGTCTCCAGACATGTCCGACGACTCGCCATCGGCTTTGGAAATGGAGGAGATTGCTTCATCCGTGGTTTATATGTCCTCGGAGAGCAACATATCCAGGACGCATCTGACGTTGGCTCGTCCCATGGCGCCGTCCGCATCCGGGGAGAAAACGCCCATGGGAATGCCTGCTTTGGAGCTCTGCATGGAGCCAGGCGTCAACACGAGCCCAGAGGGAACAGATTCGGCTCTCTCGGAGGAGGAACCGGAGATGGACAACTTACTCCCGAAACCAGACTCTCTAGCGGTCACAGGAGACAAGAACGACATCGCGTCTCCAGTGTCATCCATCGGGACAACCTACTCGGTATGTCACCTAAAACATTCTCAGTTTAAAGGTGCTGTATGTAATTTTTTAGCTGTACTAAAGCACAAAAATATCACGTTTGCAGATATTTGGAAGCAAGTTCACATACTTGTTTCTCCGAAAAACAATGTTACAGCCAGTTATTCTACTTTGGCTACGTTCAGACTGTTAGGGGACAACAGTTTAGGACCCAGGACCAGTGGTGAAGAATGAAGACCAAGAGTCAGGAGTGCATTTAATTAAAGAAACATTTACTGAAGAATAGTTTGCAGTTTCATCAGCAGAAGCCAGCTTCAAGTCTCACAAGGAGTTCGTAGGCCGCGCTCTCACTCTACCTTTCCGTACATACAATTTCTCAACACAGTTATACTCTTTTCAAGGTCTAGCTACGTCATTACTGCAGGTTGAATGATTCTGATTGGCTAAGAGAAAATAGATAGTCATAGTAAATTTCCACACATTGTCAGTTAATCAGATGCACGTCTCCATAGATCACTTGTTGACGTTTTTACCCTGGAATTAGGCACATAGTGACCTTCCAGTTCTGGAGCAGGCGCCAGCTTGCCCAGAAAACAAGTCCACCCATCTCCTAGGATGCCCGTTGTACACCTCCAATACTGATCTGTAACACAGAATACTGGCACACATACACAGATACACAGTTTCTTCAAGGTTGGAGCGTCAACTGAAAACATAGTTCTCCAAAACATACAGATAACATGTTCTTCTCCTCAGAGAGAAGTATAGGCAATATTCATCTTTATTCTTTAGTGTTTCAGTAAAAGGAAATAATATAACATGAATAAAATATAATATAAAATAAATATATAAATAAAAGCATATAATTCAGTCAAAAGGAATGAAACCAAACATTCAAGAGAACATCCAAACTAGAAGAAATCATTTAAATCATCTTAATATGTAGGAGGATAGATATTGATTAAGGCTTTGATTATAAATTTAATTAGGATTTATATATGTATATTGAAGCAGCAGTGGATTTCAGAATCCACCCCTTCAAGACTGTCAGTCCAAATCCGATTTTTGTGCATATCCGATTGAAATATGATCAGATTTAGCAAGTGTGAACTGCTAAAAAAAAAAAAAAAAAAAAATTAAAAAATCACATGAAATGCGTTTCAAACTACACTGATATGTGGTTTGAAATCCTATTCAAATCGCATTTCTGGAAATCCGTTTGAGTCTGACCGCTCTGATCGGATTCTGCGTGGTTTATGTGACTTTCTCACGCCACGTAAAGCATAAACGTCAGACGCTGTTATAGAAAACATGCTGAAAGATGCTACAGAAACAAGGTTGTGTTGTTGCAAAGTGCAGGTCGAGCAGAAAATGACAATATAACGGCAATGTTTTGAAACCGGCAGAAACGTCAGCACGGAATAAAGCCGCTCATACCAGCCACACGCGGTTCTGCTGTTGCCTCAGATGACGCAGTAGTCCAGCGCGCCTACCAACGCAACGTCATTGCCATAGAAACCAATGCAGATATTCCGGAAAACGACACAAATCGGATCTGAACAGTTGCGATACACAGTGTGGACATCAATCATTTTAGATCAGATTCCAATCGGATACGCAAATAATCGGATTTGGACTGACAGTGTGAACATAGCCTTAGAAACGTGCGTTCCGTGTCGGAATGTCTGTTTTTGTTTCGGTCTGTGCGATACCGCACGTTGCCAGTTTACCCAATAGTATTTCGACACCACAGGTTGCCAGTTGGCGGAAAACACAGCGTATTATAGCCATGGAAGCCAGCGAACAAACTGGGTCAGAGATCACAGATTCTACCCGACCTAAAAAGCCTCAGCATCCATCTAAAAAGCTCTATGTCCAGAGGCGTATTAAAACACAGATAAATCAACTCATCAACTTACAGTGTAAGACTCGATTGCCTTCCATTGTCCATTGCGCTCATTCCTGTTGCGTGGTCTATCTGAGGAAGAGGGGGCGGGAGAAACAACCCTCTCCAATATTTTGAATTTGGACTGCAGTACCCCTTTCAACCACTAGCTGACAATATTACATACTGCACCTTTAAAGGGAACGTTCAGGGAAAAAAATACTTTCTGTCTTCCATAAAACACATTTTAATTTAGTTTATGATTTCCATAGTTTTCTTTCCTCGATTCTGGTATGTTTTTGTGTTTGTTTACTGTGCTTTTTTGTTTTTTCATTGTATTTTTGTTTACTGTTTTTTTTGTTTTTCTTTGTATTTTTGTGTTTTTAATGTGTGGATTTTTTGGTCTTTGTATTTTTGTTTTTGTTTACTTGTTTTCTTGCTTTCTTTGCATGTTTGTGTTTGTTTATTGTGTTTTTGTTTGGCTTTCTTTGTGGGTTTGTTTTGCTTTTGTTTGGCTTTGTATGTTTGCGTTTGTTTACTGTGTTTTTTGGTCTTTGTATGTTTGTGTTTGTTTACGTTTTTTTGTCTTTCTTTGTATGTTTGTTTGTTTAATGTTTTTTGTCTTTGTATGTTTGTGTTTGTTTACTGTTTTTTGTCTTTCTTTGTATGTTTGTGTTTGTTTATTGTGTTTTTGTTTGTCTTGCTTTGTGTATTTATTGTGTTTTTGTTTGTCTTTCTAGGTTTGTGTTTGTTTATTGTGTTTTTGTTTGACTTTCTTTGTATTTTTATATTTGTTTACCATTTTTTATTCTTTGTATGTTTATATTTGTTTACTGTGTGTTTGTTTGGTCTTTCTTTGTATGTCTCCAAAACAGCATCTTGAAAGTAGCTTATCTGACTCATATACTATATTTCAAGTCTTCTGAATCATATAATGCTTTGTGTTAGGAACAGACCCAAATTTAATTCATTTTTGCATAATTTAATTGCATACTTTTGTGCGCCACTGAAGAAAGAAAATAATACATATTTGGGTGTTCCTCTAATAGTGTGTGATCTTCAAAGGCAGTTTATCTTCTCATTTCTTTCACAGCAGGAGCTGGTAGACCTGTACACACTCAATCTACATCGCATTGACAAAGACGTCCAGCGATGTGACAGAAACTACTGGTATTTTACCACCACAAACCTGGAGAAACTGCGCAACATTATGTGCAGGTAAAATAAAGCTGATTGAGATGTGTTTTATATTTTAGTTTATATTCTATATATAGACCGTTCAAATGTTTGGGATCAAAGTCTGTTGAAAGAAGTCTCTTATGCTCACCAAGGCTGCATTTATTTGAACCAAAATAAAATAAAAACTGTAATATTGTGAGATATTATTACAATTTACATCAAAGTGAATATACAGTAAAGTGTAATGGGAGTCTTCAGTGTCACATGATCCTTCAGAAATCATTATAATATGATGATTTGATGCTCAAGAAACATTTATGTTTATCATCAGTGTTGAAAACAGCTTTATATTTTTGTGGAAACCATGATACATTTTTTCAGGATTCTTTGATGAATTATTTTTATAGAAATCTTTTACTGTCACTTTTGATCATTTTATTGCTACACAAATATATTAATTACTTTCAAAAAATACTTTTGAATGGTAACGTATATATTTTTAAGAAATAAATCAGCAGGATTACACTTATTTCCTTCCCATCTGAAATCAAATGAGAATGTTATCATATTTTTGTGTCCTAAGTTATGTGTGGCAGCACCTTGACATTGGATACGTCCAGGGAATGTGTGACTTACTAGCGCCCCTGCTGGTCATCCTGGATGATGGTACAATAACTTTAAGTCTTACTGTTTTTTTTAAACAATGGTGTATTTTATTATGTTGCTGTTGCGGCAATGTGCCTATTTTATAAGTGAAAAACGTTTCTGAATCGTCTGTTTTTAAATTAGAGTCCATGGCCTTCAGCTGCTTCACTGAGCTCATGAAACGAATGAACCAGAACTTCCCTCATGGAGGAGCCATGGACACACACTTCGCCAACATGCGTTCTCTCATCCAGGTTTTTGCCCACAATCACACGCATTTATTAAACACACATTTCCGCTGATGTTTTAGACAGTGTGTGTGTGTGTGTTTCTGTGTCATGATTGTGTCAAACCTCTTCAGATTCTGGACTCGGAGCTCTTTGAGCTGATGCAGCAGAACGGAGACTACACACACTTCTACTTCTGCTACCGCTGGTTCCTCCTGGACTTCAAGAGAGGTGAGCGCATCAACGCCACACTGCAAAACATCACTTTATACTGGAAAACAAAATGGAAACACTAATAAATAATTAATATTACATGCTTAAATCCTAAATAACTACTTAAACACCAATTTTTAAGGCAAGACACTACAGGCAAAACCATAGTTATTTAATGCACTGGTCAGTTTTTCCTCCACTTCAGTATCACTTCCATACACCAAAATTTACAGATTTATTCCTGTATATATTCTGAAGGATTTTACTGAGGGGTTTGTTCATATATCATTTGCCAGATTTTATGCAATATTTTATTACTAAAAACATGGTAAAAATGTATTTATGGCATATCTTTAAAGAGTTTTTCCTCCACTTCAGTATCACTTCCATACACCAAAATTTACAGATTTATTCCTGTATATATTCTGAAGGATTTTACAGAGGGGTTTGTTCATATATCATTTGCCAGATTTTATGCAATATTTTATTACTAAAAACATGGTAAAAATGTATTTATGGCATATCTTTAAAGAGTTTTTCCTCCACTTCAGTATCACTTCCATACACCAAAATTTACAGATTTATTCCTGTATATATTCTGAAGGATTTTACTGAGGGGTTTGTTCATATATCATTTGCCAGATTTTATGCAATATTTTATTACTAAAAACATGGTAAAAATGTATTTATGGCATATCTTTAAAGAGTTTTTCCTCCACTTCAGTATCACTTCCATACACCAAAATTTACAGATTTATTCCTGTATATATTCTGAAGGATTTTACTGAGGGGTTTGTTCATATATCATTTGCCAGATTTTATGCAATATTTTATTACTAAAAACATGGTAAAAATGTATTTATGGCATATCTTTAAAGAGTTTTTCCTCCACTTCAGTATCACTTCCATACACCAAAATTTACAGATTTATTCCTGTATATATTCTGAAGGATTTTACTGAGGGGTTTGTTCATATATCATTTGCCAGATTTTATGCAATATTTTATTACTAAAAACATGGTAAAAATGTATTTATGGCATATCTTTAAAGAGTTTTTCCTCCACTTCAGTATCACTTCCATACACCAAAATTTACAGATTTATTCCTGTATATATTCTGAAGGATTTTACTGAGGGGTTTGTTCATATATCATTTGCCAGATTTTATGCAATATTTTATTACTAAAAACATGGTAAAAATGTATTTATGGCATATCTTTAAAGAGTTTTTCCTCCACTTCAGTATCACTTCCATACACCAAACTTTACAGATTTATTCCTGTATATATTATGAAGGATTTTACTGAGGGGTTTGATCATATATCATTTGCCTGATTTTATACAACATTTTATTCATAAAAACATGGTGAAAATGTATTGATAGTGTTTTCTGATTTGTGGAGTGATAAAAAGATAAATCTAAAATCCCCTCAGTAAAAACCTTTAACTCTAATATGTTAACAAAATGAAAGAAGACCTTTGAGCCTGGATATATCAAATGTTCAGATTACTGTTCAGGAAATGTATAAATTATTGTATAATAATAATTATAATATGTTTAATTTGGTAATGCTTCATTTCCATATTTAAACATAACATTTAAAAAAAAAAACTTTTGTAATACAAAACAATTGTGATTAATCAACTGGGGAAGTATGGTGATATCTGTTAGTTAAAAAGTTTACCCTATTCATCTGTAGTGTCTTGCCTTAGTATGATTTTTGTCTTTTTGCAATTAATTTTGGTGCCACTTGTGCTGCAAAACTTACACACTTTCCCTTTAAAGAAAACTGATGCACTTAAAGTGAGTGAATCCTTTTGTTTACCTCTTTCTAAGAAATGGTGTATGATGACGTGTTCTCTGTGTGGGAGACCATCTGGGCCGCCCGTTACGCCTCCTCTGAGCACTTTGTGCTCTTCATCTCGCTGGCATTGGTTGAGCTGTACCGAGACATTATCCTGGAGAACAACATGGATTTCACAGACATCATCAAGTTCTTTAACGGTGAGCTGACTATTAAATGTCTATCAAATGCAGTGATGCAAAATACCACAATAGCGTTTTTCTTCCACCTATTTTTATGCCAATTTTGGGTTATCGCCAATGTTCCCTCTAATTTCTTTTCTCGCTGAGCAAAACTTTTCTCTATTGGGCGGACATTTTGGTCACCTGAGCAAAAACATTCTTTATACCAGACCTGTACAGCATATGAAAACACACACAAAAAAGTGGTTTCATCATGCAGTTATAACTTTTAAATTTAATGTGTCATTTCTATTTTATTAAACCCTTGATGTAACTTAGTGATATCATCAAATCATTTATATCATCATGCCAGTTAAGTCACAAAATTAAGCACATTTTAGGTTGACTGAGTTTTTTTTCAGTGCTGTTAACTGTACAAGTCTTCTTTACCAAGAAATACTATTAAAAATCTCCCCCAGGACATTTAAATTCTTTATAATAATATAATATATAATATGAAAAAATTAAGCAGTTACCCTGAGATGGTTTTTAATGTATTTTTGTACAGTCAATTATTGGCAACAGGCAGCATTAAACCATCAAAATTAAATGTTTGTTTATTGCTTATGAATTTCCAAGATTTTCTATATCAGGGGTTTTCAAACTTTTAATGGCAAGGATCCCTAAACAATCCCCTTACAATATAATATAATAGCCTATAATATAATATAAAAACTAATTGAAGTATTTAAACTGATATATTGTAAGCCACTGTTCTTTAAAACATGACGTTTTATTTCACGTCTTTGCGTTTCACGTTGCCTCTCATATTGAGCTATCTGGACCGCAAACATGACTGCTCACACGCGACATCATTCTCTTTCTGTGAAAGAAATCTTCCTCTTTATGATGCGCCAAATGTTTTCTATGGGTGAAAGATCTGGACTGCAGGCTGGCCATTTCAGTACCCGGATCCTTCTTCTACGCAGCCATGATGTTGTAATTGATGCAGTATGTGGTCTGGCATTGTCATGTTGGAAAATGCAAGGTCTTCCCTGAAAGAGACGACGTCTGGATGGGAGCATATGTTGTTCTAGAACTTGGATATACCTTTCAGCATTGATGGTGCCTTTCCAGATGTGTAAGCTGCCCATGCCACACACACTCATGCAACCCCATACCATCAGAGATGCAGGCTTCTGAACTGAGCGCTGATGACAACTTGGGTTGTCCTTGTCCTCTTTAGTCCGGATGACATGGCGTCCCAGTTTTCCAAAAAGAACTTCAAATTTTGATTCGTCTGACGACAGAACAGTTTTCCACTTTGCCACAGTCCATTTTAAATGAGCCTTGGCCCAGAGAAAACGCCTGCGCTTCTGGATCATGTTTAGATATGGCTTCTTTTTTGACCTATAGAGTTTTAGCCGGCAACGGCGAATGGCACGGTGGATTGTGTTCACCGACAATGTTTTCTGGAAGTATTCCTGAGCCCATGTTGTGATTTCCATTACAGTAGCATTCCTGTATGTGATGCAGTGCCGTCTAAGGGCCCGAAGATCACGGGCATCCAGTATGGTTTTCCGGCCTTGACCCTTACGCACAGAGATTGTTTCAGATTCTCTGAATCTTTGGATGATATTATCCACTGTAGATGATGATAACTTCAAACTCTTTGCAATTTTTCTCTGAGAAACTCCTTTCTGATATTGCTCCACTATTTTTCGCCGCAGCATTGGGGGAATTGGTGATCCTCTGCCCATCTTGACTTCTGAGAGACACTGCCACTCTGAGAGGCTCTTTTTATACCCAATCATGTTGCCAATTGACCTAATAAGTTGCAAATTGGTCCTCCAGCTGTTCCTTATATGTACATTTAACTTTTCCGGCCTCTTATTGCTACCTGTCCCAACTTTTTTGGAATGTGTAGCTCTCATGAAATCCAAAATGAGCCAATATTTGGCATGACATTTCAAAATGTCTCACTTTCAACATTTGATATGTTATCTATATTCTATTGTGAATAAAATATAAGTTTATGAGATTTGTAAATTATTGCATTCCTTTTTTATTCACAATTTGTACAGTGTCCCAATTTTTTGGAATCGGGTTTGTACAATCAAATGGATTTCTCCCCACATTTGCGCGGCATTTTGTTCTTTCTGCGCGGCCGCGGCATCAGAAATAATAAAATGCCGCGCAGACGACAGACGCGAAATGCACACGCGCAGCTTAGAGGGAACATTGGTACTTATCACGTTTAAAAAAAACTGCTGGATGGAAATTCCAAGATGCGCATAAATTCTAAAAATGCATGCGCTTAATTGAGGTGGATAATTTTTAATCCAAAAAAAAAAGGTGCATGTGATTGGATAACTGGACAAGCCAGCGGACCAATCATCAAAATAATTTGGTATATTTATTGCGTTTCGTCTGCCGCTCTGAGACAAAAGTCATTCATGATCGGAGCGTCCCAATTCGCATACTATCCGTCCTAAATAGTATTAGAAAATAGAATTAGTACGTCCCAAATCGTAGTATGTTGAAATGAGTACTCCAAAGATACCCGGATGGTCTAATATTTCCGGTCAGAAGTGCAGATCAACTCACACTATAACGGCTGATATTACCCACAACCCATTGTGAGTTGGACGAGGATTCGATTAGAACTACAAACGCGGATAAATAGTGTTAAAAAACTACAAACATGGCGGATGTGCGAGTCCGACGGTTAAGTAGAGAGGTTTAGATAAAGGGGTTTGAGTGAATAATTATCAGTATCTAACTTGACGAAAATATATTTATTTAATATTATCCACATTATATTTAATCTGCAGCAGCAGTGTGAACTTTTGTAACGATACGTTTGGCCATTAACTTCTAAATGCATCATTATATTTAAACTGCAAACACATGAGGAGAGTCTCCGCATTAAAGACCCACGAATGGCAGATCAACGTGCTACTACATTTCTCTCCGATACGGTAGGAAATTAAATTGAATGTGGAGGATTTTAACTGTGACGATGATTGACAGGGCAGTTTAAACGGTGACGGGATGCACGTAACTAAGCGACAGAGCTGTCCATTAAAGATGATAAAGTAGTGTTTCAAAGCTTGCATACTATTCTGCTACACACTTAAAAGTATCTACTTTTTCTTCACAAAAAGAGTACATACTTTTAGGTCGTAGTATAAGTAGGCGAATTGGGATGCAGCAGATAGCCACAGTGGCTTTCCTCGATTGCAGCAACTTCCATTTTTATTAGATATTTTGCGCCAAAACCATCACAGGTAGTGTCGATTTTGTTCTCTTAAACATGTGGGATTGAAACGGTGCTTTATTCACAAATGTTTTATGCGATATTCCAATTTTGTGCATAAGTTGGATGGAAACATAGCTAATAACATGCTGTTGATCATTATGTCTTCATATAGAAATGGCTGAACATCATGATGTCCCAAAGCTACTGGTCATGGCTCGAGAGCTGGTGCACAAGGTCCAGATCCTGATTGAGAACAAGTGAACCAACTTCCTTCTCATTCTGCCTTCCATTATCCATCTAAAGATGCTCTGTGTCTGTTTTTGGCCATTATGAGAAAACAAAACCCTCAGCTACAGTAAATGCCAAACCAGTGTTTTCATCTGCCCAGATTTTAATATTAATATTTATTATATTCAATATTATAATATAGAGTATGAATATTGAAATAGGAAGTTGGGGCGGGACACAGCAGTGTTTTTTAAATAGCCAATAGCCCATTTGATTTGAAAAAAATTGTGCAAGATGGGAAACATTTTAATGCCCTATACATAAAGTTTATTTAGTCAGATTAGCACTAACATATCAAAGCTAAAGACATAAACTACAAGCCACTGATTTTGATTTTATGGGGTCTTTAAAAGTAAATATGACTAGAATATATCAGATATTAAAGAGATATTATAGAAAAAATTTAGGCTACTTGGAGAATAGTTTTATACGAGGTCGTGGATGTAAACAAATGGCTATGAAATATATAAAGATGATCTATGAATGGCAGTGATGTGTGACTCAGATTTTCTAAAAGCACAAAGTATTAAAAATAATGCTGTATATTTATTTTTTAAATGTGTGAAAATTAGACATAATCATTATTGCAGAGATGTTTAGCATTCTTCACACATCACTTCATGATATTTGCACGGAAACATTGACGGCACCTTCTGTCTGGTTTATCATGTGGGGATGAACGTGAATTATTGTAATTTTCAGCAGGGTGAAAATCAGCTCATATTTGACCTCTAAATACAAAGGAAAAAATAAGAAATTACATTTTGCATTCTACTTTTAGGAGCATTAATATTTTTGCTTATTTGCTAAAAAAAAAAAAAAAAAAAATAGTACATCATTATTGTTATAAATTTTTATTTAAATAAGCAAAAAGGCTGCAGAATAAATACTATCCTGATGTATAAATCATAATATATATATATATATATATATATATATATATATATATATATATATATATATATAAAATACAAAGGAGAAACTAAGACATTTAATTTGCATTCTACTTTTAAATGGCTAATAAATCAATAAGTGCTCCTCTGCTGCCATCTACTGGTTATAGTCGTTTTATAGGTTGTAGTCTTTTTAAATAAAAGTGCTTGTTTGCCACAAAGTGGCCTACACCTTTAATCTTTTAGTTTTACAAATCACCACATCAAAAATAATATTAAAATTGGATAATATTTAGACCTTTTAAGTGCTGGAAAAAGTGTGGAGCCCTTGAAAAGTGCTTGAATTTCACTCTCAAAAGGTTGTACGAAACCTGAGATGAATAATGACAACATTAAAAAAAAAACCCTTCGACTATTTCTTCCACAATACCATGTGGTGTCACTACAGTAAATCATGTGGTGTTACTACAGTAAATCATGTGGTGTTACTACAGTAAATCATGTGGTGTCACTACAGTTGTCACTACAGTAAATCCATGTGGTGTCACTACAGTAAATCATGTGGTGTGACTACAGTAAATCATGTGGTGTCACTACAGTAAATCATGTGGTGTGACTACAGTAAATCACGTGGTGTCACTACAGTTGTCACTACAGTAAATCCATGTGGTGACTACAGTAAATCACGTGGCGTCACTACAGTAAATCATGTGGTGTCACTACAGTTGTCACTACAGTAAATCCATGTGGTGACTACAGTAAATCACGTGGCGTCACTACAGTAAATCATGTGGTGTCACTACAGTAAATCATGTGGTGTGACTACAGTAAATCATGTGGCGTCACTACAGTAAATCGTGGTGTGACTACAGTAAATCATATGGTGTGACTACAGTAAATCATGTGGCGTGACTACAGTAAATCATGTGGCGTCACTACAGTAAATCATGTGGCGTCACTACAGTAAATCATGTGGTGTGACTACAGTAAATCATATGGTGTGACTACAGTAAATCATGTGGCGTCACTACAGTAAATCATGTGGCGTCACTACAGTAAATCATGTGGCGTCACTACAGTAAATCATGTGGCGTCACTACAGTAAATCATGTGGTGTTACTACAGTAAATCCATGTGGTGTCACTACAGTAAATCCATGTGGTGTCACTACAGTAAATCATGTGGCGTCACTACAGTAAATCATGTGGCGTCACTACAGTAAATCATGTGGCGTCACTACAGTAAATCATGTGGTGTGGCTACAGTAAATCATGTGGCGTCACTACAGTAAATCATGTGGTGTCACTACAGTAAATCCATGTGGCGTCACTACAGTAAATCATGTGGTGTCACTACAGTAAATCATGTGGCGTCGCTACAGTAAATCATGTGGCGTCACTACAGTAAATCATGTGGCGTCACTACAGTAAATCATGTGGCGTCACTACAGTAAATCATGTGGCGTCACTACAGTAAATCATGTGGCGTCGCTACAGTAAATCATGTGGCGTCGCTACAGTAAATCCATGTGGCGTCACTACAGTAAATCATGTGGTGTCACTACAGTAAATCATGTGGTGTCACTACAGTAAATCATGTGGTGTCACTACAGTAAATCATGGTGAATGTTGGTGATTTGTGACTGAAACCCCTGATCTTCGCTCATGGCTCAATGTTTCTCCTGGTCTCCACATCAGCTCTGTTTGATCTGATATCTGTGGTTTATAACAGAATTCTGCACCGAACGCTTCCACTAGATCTCGATGTTATTCATTCTGTGGGGAATTCAAACGCTTTCTTACAGCGCTGTGTAGCAACGGTGTCACGTGATCGAGATCGGCCCGTGTATGAGCTCGCGCTGCGCTGTCTATTATTGCTCCGAGCTGAGAAACGGTCCGTGCAGCTCAAATGAGTAGCGGTTCCGCTCCGCTTTCAATTCGTTTGTCATTTGATGTTTCTCGCATGGCAGCTCTTATCAGTTGGGCACCGTGGTGGAGGCACCAGTGCGACTTCTAACGAAATTTAGTCGCACCAGCAGGAAAAAAGGTCACAAAATGCCACCATTTAATCGCAGTCTGGAGCCCTGTATATATATATATATATATATATATATATATATTATACAATAAATACAAAAGAAATCCCAACAAATTAAATTTGAATTCTACTTTTAGAAGCAATAAGGTTTTTGCTTATTTAGATAAAATATAGTAAATAATTATTGTAATAAATTTATTTAAATGAGCAAAAAGGCTGTTTAGATCTAAATCTAAATAAATATATATTGCAGTAATGAAGATTTCATTTATTTATTTTGACAGTAAAAAGGTCTTAAAAATAGGCTGAATTTTCTTCACTCAAAAATAAAATAAAATATATATATATATATTTCTTCCTTTTGATTTTGGGGTCAAATGTGGACATGTTCACTCATTTACGGTCAGGTGTTTGGCCCCAGCGTCTTCATCACTCAGATAATCTGTTGTGCTGCTACACAATGACGTACCTCACTCAGTGAACCAACTTTACTGTAAAAACAATCCATCACCAGAAATATTTTCATTTGTATTGATCTTTTTGCCTTAAGTTTCTCTGTTCAGGGATGTGTACTCATGTTTATCTGATACAGTATATGCCATATAGACGTGTGTGTGTGTGTGTGTGTGTGTGTGTGTGTGCGAGTGAGTGTGTACAGATGTGCTCTACTACCAGCAGCCAGACTTTTGTATGGTGTCCCAAACTTTTAGCACTTGTTAGATTTGATGTGATCGTGGTAACCTGCTAAAACATGTGTAATTCAGAGCGACTGGATAAAGAGCCAGAGTCATCAACACTAATTCCCCCATCATACGCCATACGATCTCTTTATCATCTCTCTCTGTATGTATTGCTGTTTTATGCCCTGTAACATTAGCTTACATTGAATGATGCTGTATGTAGCTCACAATATAACAATATCTACAAATGTTGGACGTGTGAATTGTAAAAACTGATCAATGTATTTGGCTCACAGCCTCAGTGACACGAACTACCGACACTGGACACTAAAGATTTGTTGAAATTGTATTGGAAACCTATATATTTTTATTGTACTCTGTGAAACTATATAGTATATTGTCAGAACTGCGTGCTGCATATGATATAATCTGTATTATAATATTAATAAATGTATGTGTTGACTGTTTTTTGTGATGCATCATACTTAACGGGTGGGGAAATATAAATACTTACATAAGTGCCTTTGTACAGACAATATTAGAAACATAAAATATGCAACATTTAATAACCAACCTATAATGAAATGCTAAGCATGATACAAATGAAATACTAATGCATAACAATTATTTTTCTGAAGAATGAAATGATTCTACGTCTTCAGCAAATATTGACCTTCAATTTCCTATTTTTATGAACTTATTAATTATTTTTGTGAAGAATGAAATGGTTCTACGTCTTCAGTAAATATTGATCTTCAATTTCCTATTTTTATTAACTTTTTGAGTGAAATGGTTTTGTAAAAGACGAATCACTCTGTTATTGATTGACAGAGAAAGGTCTAAACTTTTTCTGCTATAATATTTAACTGTTTTGTCATTATTTTTTATATATTCATATTTTATTTTCAAACATTAATCAACCGAGTCCAGTTTTGTCCTTGAGGACTTTTATTACACTGCGGCTGACGCGATGTCATCATCGTGCGCCGCGCGATACCACGTGGTGTCGGCAAAGTCAAGCGAGACTGCGGAATAAACAGCGCGATCTCCTGCGTTAAACCCGTAAGCGGTGTCGTCTCGGCGCGGTGTGAAGATGAACAGTGTCGGCGAGGGCTGCACGGAGCTCAAGCGCGAGTACGATCAGTGTTTTAACCGCTGGTTCGCAGAGAAGTTCCTGAAAGGAGACCGCAGCGCAGATCCGTGCAGCGAGCTCTTCCACAAATACCACACGTGTGTTCAGGTACATATATGTGCATGTGCATCCGGATGTTTTTAAATGTGCGGTCAATCACTGATGCTCTGGTGTGTCTTTACAGAAAGCCATCAAGGAGAAGGACATCCCTATCGAAGGTGTGGACTTCATGGGCCCAAACAGAGAAAAGCCAGACAGCTGATGTTCATCTTTGCTTTATATGAACGTTTCCATCATCAGGACAAAGACTGCATCACTGACTCTGATGGACATGTTTTTGAGACTGTGCATTGCTTGTTAAATTTTTAAATGGGGATTATTTGGCATGTTTGAGCTGTCAGCATCACGTGGGGATTTTTAAACATGCAGGGAAATGCATTGAAATGAAACCAATGTGTTTGGGTGACCACGTGCAGCTGTCTTTAAAGGATTAGTTCACTTCAAAATGAAAATTTCCTGATATTTTACTCACCCCCATCTCATCCAAGGTGTTCGTGTCTTTCTTTCTTCAGTCGAAAAGAAATTAAGTTTGAGGAAAACATTCCAGGATTTTTCTCCACATAATGGACTTCAATGGCAACCAACGGTTGAAGGTCCAAATCAACGCAGTTTCAAAGGAAGGGCTTCAGAGGCTCTACACGATCCCAGAGGAATACGGTCTTATCTAGACAAACCATCGGCCATTTTATAAGAAAAATAAACATTTATATACTTTTTAACCATGAATGCTCGACTTTGGTGTTGTGATTCTTCACGGCGTATAACGTCATCACGTCGGAAAGGTCACGCGTGACGTAGGTGGAAGTACCGACCCAGTGTTAAAACGAACGTGCAAAGACTAAATCAAACGCCCTTTACAAAAATAAAGGTAAAACAACGTCGGAAAATTTTAAAGTTGGAGGAGAACATGAGATTTTTTGGCACTGGGTCGGCGTGACATTTCTCAGTGAAGAAGAACAACACAGAAGTCGTGCATTTGAGGTTAAAAAGTATATTATTTATTTTATTTTATTTTTAGAAAATGTCCGATGGTTTGTCTAGATAAGACCCTATTCCTCTGGGATCGTGCAGAGCCTCTGAAGCCCTTCCTCTGAAACTGCATTGATTTGGACCTTCAACCGTTGGTTGCCATTGAAGTCCATTATGTGGAGAAAAATCCTGGAATGTTTTCCTCAAAAAACTTAATTTCTTTTCGACTGAAGAAAGACATGAACACCTTGGATGAGATGGGTGTGAGTAAATTATCAGGAAATTTTCATTTTGAAGTGAACTAATCCTTTAATGTGCCTCATTAAATACATATGAGGTCATGTGCATTATTTTTACTTTAATTTGTTACAAGCCAACAATTGTTTCACTTATGTGCTCAAGGCCCATTTGTTTTGGGAGGGGGAGTGTAATGGTATTTAAATTAATTAAAGAATATAAATGTATTTCAGGTAGCGATGCATCTGGGAGAAACTAAGCTTTTCGAAACTTTGATTCAAGGGAACCGATTCGCAAAATGATTCACTGAAATCTCTTGAAACGTCACACGCTGGTGGCGCGTGATGCTGGTCAAATGCTGTAATCAATGCATCTAATACTGTTAAATATGAAGTGTCTGCATAATGTGTTATTTTATTACTGTACGGCTTGTTTTTGTTTTATGGAGAGCTTGGTTCAGGCCAATAACAGACTATTAACTACAACAACTCTTCGTTTTTATTATAAAAATGTCATTAAAATGTCTACAAATGTATAGAACTGATTAGATTAGAATCCATAAATGATAAAGATACGGATCCATGGGTTCAGAGAGATCAATAACCGTTGAAGATGTTGTAGGAAAGCATCGTTTGCTGAAATCACGTGACTTTGGCAGTTTGATTCATAGATATATATATGATGCTGCCTTTCAACATTTTTAACTATTATTGATTCAGTACGGCGAAATTTGACAAGAAAGTAGAGTAGTTTGCGTCACTGGATATTACTGTGTGTCATTTATTATTTATATCGTAAAACAGCCATTTAAATCTTACCTCACATTCGCGCTCTTTCACCGTCAAACACTGAAGCGTCGCGCTCGAGTAATGGTTTCTCGGAACGGTAAGCCCCGCCTTCTTTGATTTGATTGGCAATTTCAGTCATTATTATGGAAGCTTATTGGTAGCAATATAGACATAATATATATATAGTATATAGACGTCACCCGTAGGTTTCTGAAGAGCATTTTTGAAGCCTAAAGTGCGCGGAGCTGATTTTGTCCCAAACGTTGCACATATGTATGGGAAAATTTAAATACAGAAATACATTGCCATTTTACATATTGCATTGTCATTTTGCATGTTACATTTCAAACTGAATATATTGCTACCCATAAGCTCACTGAAACCTATGACTGAAGCCTAAATAAATCCGAGGTGTCACGTCAGTACACTAATGGAACAATTACATTATTGGACTAATTAAAAAAAGTCTGATTGTGCCAATTAGCCTGTAATGGGGTTCTCATACATACGTCTGATCAATGAATTTACATGCTTTCTTCAGTTGTGATCATTTGGTACTAACCCTTGAAATTAAAGGATTAAACAATTTTTCTGTACAAATGGCTCAGGTAAGTACATTTTATGGTCTAAACTGCTCAAACATCAATGTAAATTACCGTTATGCATAAATATTGAGAGCTCAGCATAACAAGAAAAATCTGTATTTATCTACATGAACTGACAGTTTCTTCAGTGTTAATTAATCTTAGTTAATGCTCATTTTAACATTTACTGACAATTTTTAATGTCTGTTAACATTAATGCATCATTTTAATTATTGTATATATTGTAATTATTATATAATTCATTGACTCCCTATTTCCAGGTTTTCCATGATCTGTTATTGCTTCCAATATTCCTGCAAAACGCCATTGTGTAAAAATGACTCACAATACACAGTGGGAGTAAATTTGACTTGATGCTTTAATTGAAAAAAAAAAAAAAATATGCATACAGTCATCACATGATACAAAACAAGAAACAAGAAAAGAAAAAAAAAAAAAAAAAAAAATCACATGGGGAAATTCCAGAAAGAAACATTTTTAAAATTCCAGCCTTTTATTCAAATCATAAAATCATGTTTATGAATTCACAAACAGCACGTCTTTAGTCTGTTGCCAATAATCACAAAGGACAAAACGGGTTATTCATCTTCAGATCGTTCACAATCATATCCGCATCATCTGTTCTGTAAACATACGCGCATCATTCACATGATCATTTACATATTTCCCAAACTCTCCATGAACTGAACGGTGAATAAGGCCATTCGGGTTCCTACAATGGAATGTAAATTACAAAATTGAGAAAGGAAAAGAGGGCGTGGCGGCCGAGAAAAGGAGCCGCGGCGGCTGGCGTTCATCGATAGTGGCGTGGCGGCGGGCTGTGATGCTGGAGCGGGGGGCGGCGGGAGGGCGGGCTATGGCGGGTCATGTGACGCGGTGGCGATCGGTAGCGGGGAGGCGGCGACCCTCTGCTCTGGTACGGGGGTGAGTAGCGTCCGCGAGACCTGGACCGGGAGCGCGAGCGACCCCAGCTTGTGCCCCGCTCCTCCATGACTCTGATGTAGGACGTCTCTCCCTGCACAACAAACAAGGTTTGATTCATTTTAAATCAGGGGTATTATCATTAACTAAAACGATTAAAAATTTCTGTTAATAGAAAAAAAGCTGAAATAAAATATAAATGTTAGCAGAAAAATTTTATGATACAAAATGAAAATTGGAACTAAAGCTGCACGATTAATCGGTGCTGCCGCATATCCAGAGAGAGCTGTTGTCATGTATAAATATGAAACAGCCTCACAAACAGTCTTTTACAAATATTCAAATTATCACAGAAGTACTGGGATAAATGTTTATAGTTCTGGGCACGTATTCTTAAAGCTTCTAAGAATCCTCTCAGAAAGCTCCTAATTTACCTTAAAAACTTATACGTAGGAGTCTTAGCTTAAGAGTGATTCAGGACCGATCTGAGAGCAACTCTGAGCGAGGAAAATACAAACACTTTTATCTTAGTGAGGAGGCGGGGCTGACCCCGTTGCTACGGATGACACAGTCTTTTGAAGACTGTGATTGGTTGGTTGTCCAAGAAGGAAAAAAAGAGCGCATTTAAGTATAGGGTCTATATAATCCTTCACTTTGAAATTACAGGCGTCATTTTTCCTGTTTTACCGTACTCTCTCTCTCTCTCTCACACACACATAATATATTAGGGATGCAACGATTATAGATTTTGTTGGTACGATTATAGTCTGAGAAATAATCACGATTATTATGCATTCATTAATTTCACAACAATGTATAAAATCACATGAACACTCTTTCGATTTTAAAGTGTTAGTTTTTGCTGCCTTTTGAACCAGAAATAACACAATAACCAAATAATACAGCACAAAATAATAATAATAAAGACAAAAGTCTGTCTCTCCCTTTGGAATTAAAGAAAGGTGACCTCTGCTCTGTAAACATCCATGTCAGTGTGAGGGGAATAAACTGAACTGTTACTGTCACTAACTGTCATCCATACGTATTCATTTTAATAATCTTTTTAATAATTCATCTAATTTTACATGTGGCCTGAGAAAGTCATGTGTATTATTTTGGTTTGTCTGTTTGTGTCACTGATAAATTCAAACAAGCCAGAGACTATTCACTACTCATATATCACTATTCATATATCACTATTCATATATCACTATTCATATATCACTATTCATATATCACTATTCAACCACATAATGTTTATTTGAGGTTTCAGAGATTTAAATAGACATTTAAATGAATTACTAACCTATATAAAAAAAGACATGTATAGTTTGTTAAATTTAAATTCCATAAACATATCTATGGAAGCTGCAATAATAATGCTTTCAATTATAATTCAAATAAATATTTTATTCATATCAGATACACTGTGCATGCATGAAACAAAGTTTGTTCTTCTCCCATGTTCACTGGCCACTTCTATGTATTTCGGGGAAAATTGATGAATTTACGTGATAAACAGATCCTCTGAATTGCAAACTCATCGAGCGTTATATCAACTAACACGATCATTATAAAGGTTCATTCACTTCCACATATTTGACAATCAGAATATATCATAATTCATGATATAGTTAACAAGTTGTAAAAAACTTGTTAAAATACGAAATAAGTGCGTATCTGTATTGTGACTGCATGACGCGTCGGCATGGAAATAATACGTTCTAAAATAACGGTCACTTTAAAAATAAGCTATAGCCTGCCGACTTCAGGCGTTCCTTTGGTGGAAATAAAGCGCCACTGTTTGGTCCCTCTGCCATAGTTAATCCAGTGTGTACAGTAGTAGCCTCTGTGTCTCTGATAAGCACGGCACTTTACGCTGGTGTAACTTTGTTTTTGTTTTGTGCAAGTTGCAACAGTTCCATTCTGTGCAAAAGAAACACTCTATATATACACTCACCTAAAGGATTATTAGGAACACCATACTAATACTGTGTTTGACCCCCTTTCGCCTTCAGAACTGCCTTAATTCTACGTGGCATTGATTCAACAAGGTGCTGAAAGCATTCTTTAGAAATGTTGGCCCATATTGATAGGATAGCATCTTGCAGTTGATGGAGATTTGTGGGATGCACATCCAGGGCACGAAGCTCCCGTTCCACCACATCCCAAAGATGCTCTATTGGGTTGAGATCTGGTGACTGTGGGGGCCATTTTAGTACAGTGAACTCATTGTCATGTTCAAGAAACCAATTTGAAATGATTCGAGCTTTGTGACATGGTGCATTATCCTGCTGGAAGTAGCCATCAGAGGATGGGTACATGGTGGTCATAAAGGGATGGACATGGTCAGAAACAATGCTCAGGTAGGCCGTGGCATTTAAACGATGCCCAATTGGCACTAAGGGGCCTAAAGTGTGCCAAGAAAACATCCCCCACACCATTACACCACCACCACCAGCCTGCACAGTGGTAACAAGGCATGATGGATCCATGTTCTCATTCTGTTTACGCCAAATTCTGACTCTACCATCTGAATGTCTCAACAGAAATCGAGACTCATCAGACCAGGCAACATTTTTCCAGTCTTCAACTGTCCAATTTTGGTGAGCTCGTGCAAATTGTAGCCTCTTTTTCCTATTTGTAGTGGAGATGAGTGGTACCCGGTGGGGTCTTCTGCTGTTGTAGCCCATCCGCCTCAAGGTTGTGCGTGTTGTGGCTTCACAAATGCTTTGCTGCATACCTCGGTTGTAACGAGTGGTTATTTCAGTCAAAGTTGCTCTTCTATCAGCTTGAATCAGTCGGCCCATTCTCCTCTGACCTCTAGCATCAACAAGGCATTTTCGCCCACAGGACTGCCGCATACTGGATGTTTTTCCCTTTTCACACCATTCTTTGTAAACTCTAGAAATGGTTGTGCGTGAAAATCCCAGTAACTGAGCAGATTGTGAAATACTCAGACCGGCCCGTCTGGCACCAACAACCATGCCACGCTCAAAATTGCTTAAATCACCTTTCTTTCCCATTCTGACATTCAGTTTGGAGTTCAGGAGATTGTCTTGACCAGGACCACACCCCTAAATGCATTGAAGCAACTGCCATGTGATTGGTTGATTAGATAATTGCATTAATGAGAAATTGAACAGGTGTTCCTAATAATCCTTTAGGTGAGTGTGTGTATATATATATATATATATATATATAATTTATTTTTTATTTACCATCACTGCTGCATAGTTGCATTTTTCCAGTTGCCAAACATGTTAATGTAGTGATTACTTCCATTTCTGGCGCTATGGCATTTCTGCGCTGTGTCTGAGATGTTAGCGTGTCTCTAATAAGATCGGTCTCAAACATGACCCCCGCACAATCTAATGTGTAGTGTCTTATTAATTCACTCATGCATTGTGTGCAACACATTTCTTCTCCCTCTTCGAGTTTCATCCATTTTCTCCGCTGCTAAAGAAACTCTTAAACCTCTTAAAAGTCCTCGTCCGTACTCCTAACAATTTTGGACCTTAAGACCTCTTTTAAGGGTTAAGATGCTTTCTGAATTACTTTCTTCTTTACTAGGATTTTTTTCTTTAATTTTAAGAGGAAAACGCCCACCTTTCTAAGAATTTCGTAGAATTTTGTCACTACTCTTTGCATTAAGATTTTTCATGAATACGGGCCCTGATGTCTAACACTGAGGTCTACAGTAGCGATCAAAATGTAATTTGGCGCTTTAAATAAAGATTGTATCAATTACATTGTTACACCAGTAGATGTAAATCATTAAATCATTCATTCAAGAGATTTATTCAAAAACACTGATTCATCCAGTAATGAAACAAGTGAGTGAGCCATTGAAGCCATTTTTTAAAATTATTCTAATTAAACATTTTTGCATCTTTTAAATATTTCAACCTGCATATTTGTGTATTTTTCCCCCAAAGGCATTTTTTTTTTTACCTCTTTAAAGGGCATTTTTTCCCCTTATCTTATTAAATGTATGCTTCATCTTTCATTTTAAATTCTTAAATTTGATCAATAAAATCAATTAGAATAATAAGACACTATAGGGCTGTTACCAATCAAATTAAATCGTTTACACTGAAAAATTACAACTGCATTAAATAATGTAATGACATTGCTTTTTTTTTAATACAAATAAGAAATGTCGGGGGGAAAAAAAAAACTTTTAAAAATGAAACTTGAAAATGTAATTGAGTAATTCATTCAAATGATTCGTTCACACGACTGGTTCATTCAAGAAAGGCAGTTGTTTATGAATGGGTCATTGCATGGGCAGTTGGGGGGGACGTAAACAAAAAATATCTCAAGAGCAATTTTAGAGGGACAAATAATACAACAATAATCGCTAAAATATCGGACTTATGGAAAAATACATATTTTTTGTCATTGCTAATTTATTACTAACTCGGCATCGTCTGTATTAACCCTTAAATGCATACCTTGGGTCTTTAGCGACCCGGGACATCATTCACTACCCTCCTCCTCATTCATTTTTTAAAGTTAGACAACAACCTTCTTAGTATTCCTCAATCAATTCATTATAAACAATATAACAAGAAAAAAATTATATTTTTCCATTAGTTTTTTGTAAAAATTGTATAGGGTCGCTAACGACCCGAGGTGTGTAAGAGTGTACGTATATTTTTTTCTGCACAACAATAAATGAATCTATAATGATGGAATAAGTGCAATTCACCTTTATTCCACAAGGTGGCAATGTCTGACTATGAATGAAACGTCACTTCATCATTGCGTAATGATGAAGTGACGTTTCATTCATAGTTACCTCAGACAGAAAACGAAAGAATAATAATTATAATCTGCAAAACTTGAAATGGCTCAGCGATTTACTGCAGAGCAAATACTGAACACAATAAAATATTACTGTCACTTGATGATGGATCTGGTGAAGAAGCTGTCAGTGATCAAAATATTGACTTTGAAGACGTTGAAAATGAGTTTTGACAATATGTGAGCCAGATGCTGAATGTACTGGCAAATGAGCTCTGACGAGGACAGTGATGATGCCTGGTATAAAACATCTGCTCAAACTGAACCCTTCCAAGCTCCAAAAGGTAACGAAATATGCTTTATTTTATTCTTCTGTAATTGTTACTCTAATATATGGAGTTTTATATATTATCGCAACAGATAGAGATCCATCCGTGTTAGATATAGATCCGGGTCGCTAAAGACCCGAATATGTAAGAATGATTGGCGAAACAGCCATGCATTTAAGGGTTAAAGAGAAATAAAATCATTTAATTCGATGTTTAAAGTGAATAAAATAGCTTTGACAGACTACTTACTAGAGTTCCATAACTACTCCCCCACCGGACTTGTGTTTTTTTCAACGGCTCTGGTGTGTGTAGGTGAGGTACGCGTGATGGACCAAACCACTGTGAGGCGAGAGAGGGGAGACTCTAAATGTTTCTAAATTAAAACCAATTTTTTGCCCCGTTTGTGTTTTTATCGTTTTACTACTTACACAATTATTTTAAGTATATATCATTATATTATTTATAATACACAAAGTGGTTTTTAATTATATTTTTAAGGGGGACAACCCTCAGATGGGGGGGGTGGTCCTGACCCCCCCGAACCCCCCATGATTTACACCTATGGTTCAAAACGCTGAATCATTCAGTAATGAAACACAGCTGAGTGTTTCTGTGAGATGCGTTATGGTTTGGCTGTGATTTTTTTTGTTCTGTTTCAGCAGCGAAAATAGTTCCAAACAGAGTCAATATTGTGTCTAAAATGTAAGTGACTTGATATGAACTACGTGTTTATTGAAATGTCATATGAAATCAGTGTCACATTTTCAATCGTGATGGTATGCAGCACTCTTGGTCGTGCGATGCTTAACTGTATCATGTTATAAATATAAAAACGCCACATTTTGAATTTTTACTAGGGCTGGAACGATTTGACCTAAAATCAAAATCTCGATTAATTGAACATTTTACCTCGATTACGATTAATGAACGATTATTTTGGTTTTTTTTTTTGCTTTCCTTTTTTTGTCCTCATAGTTCACTGATAAGGTTTGTACTGTAAATATGTTCAACTATTAAAGGTGGGATATTTTTTTCTAATGAAAAAGTGCATTTCTTTGTGATTTTAAAATACTTGAAGGAAACAGCTCACTTTCAGCAGTTATTTTCTATGGGTCGTAACATTTCTTACAGATTTCTGTTTGTTGTACATCAGATACAGATAATTTAGCACAGTAGGCCTACATTACATTTATTTGAATGCATTAATTAGAGAGTGATTGTGTATGTGAATTAGTCATACCGTCTCAATTATGAAGCTGTGGTTTGTAGTTACTTCAAAGGTAGACAAATCTATGCTATAACGGTTGAGTTTCTAAGCTACTTTAGTGATAAATCACAGGACAGCGTTTACCATGAGTTTCTGCGCTCCTCTCTGCGCGCGATCTTCACGTGATGTGCGAGCTATTGTCTGAGTGTTCATGTGTCACAATATATCAGGCATTAGTTCAACATAATACACATACAATGGTCTAAAATCGCTTCAAACGGGCAGGCCTTAAAACACATACAATTGACAAAGGTTTTGTGAGGACGCAAGTGAAAGTGATCTGGCTTCAGGGTTCGCGTGTTGTCAGACACGACACAACTCGGCTCTCTGTGTCACAGAAAAAAGCTCAAGCACTGAACGGAGATGTTTGCCATATTGTTGTTTTTGAATAGTGTAAAATCGCTTGAATGTTCAAACTGGCAAGCCTTTAAACGCATTTAATTTACAAACTTCATTAGGACGCAAGTGAAAGTGATCTGGCTTCGGGGCTTGCATGCGCCGTCTGTGTGCGTGTAGCAGCGCATATAAGAATGGCGATTAACTTACCTGTATAAACTGTGTAAAACATGCAATTACCATAGTAATTCTGAGCATCCAGATTGTATAAACAAAGATAACTGCTCCTGAATCTTTTCGTGTGCCTGCAAACTGCACTTGATGTGACTGACGGGGCGGAGTCACATGACTAAAACCATAATAACCGACATGGGAAAATTACGTCGGTTAGAGGTTCTGAATTTCGGTTTCGATTGATCGTCCAGCCCTAATTTTTACCACAGTATGTTAGCTGAGTTTCTTTGTGTGTTGTGCTCATTTGTTTAGATTTCTCCTCGAGAGGCTGTGCGAGCTGTCAGTACATTATACACTCACCTAAAGGATTATTAGGAACACCATACTAATACTGTGTTTGACCCCCTTTCGCCTTCAGAACTGCCTTAATTCTACGTGGCATTGATTCAACAAGGTGCTGAAAGCATTCTTTAGAAATGTTGGCCCATATTGATAGGATAGCATCTTGCAGTTGATGGAGATTTGTGGGATGCACATCCAGGGCACGAAGCTCCCGTTCCACCATATCCCAAAGATGCTCTATTGGGTTGAGATCTGGTGACTGTGGGGGCCATTTTAGTACAGTGAACTCATTGTCATGTTCAAGAAACCAACTTGAAATGATTCGAGCTTTGTGACATGGTGCATTATCCTGCTGGAAGTAGCCATCAGAGGATGGGTACATGGTGGTCATAAAGGGATGGACATGGTCAGAAACAATGCTCAGGTAGGCCGTGGCATTTAAACGATGCCCAATTGGCACTAAGGGGCCTAAAGTGTGCCAAGAAAACATCCCCCACACCATTACACCACCACCACCAGCCTGCACAGTGGTAACAAGGCATGATGGATCCATGTTCTCATTCTGTTTACGCCAAATTCTGACTCTACCATCTGAATGTCTCAACAGAAATCGAGACTCATCAGACCAGGCAACATTTTTCCAGTCTTCAACTGTCCAATTTTGGTGAGCTCGTGCAAATTGTAGCCTCTTTTTCCTATTTGTAGTGGAGATGAGTGGTACCCGATGGGGTCTTCTGCTGTTGTAGCCCATCCGCCTCAAGGTTGTGCGTGTTGTGGCTTCACAAATGCTTTGCTGCATACCTCGGTTGTAACGAGTGGTTATTTCAGTCAAAGTTGCTCTTCTATCAGCTTGAATCAGTCGGCCCATTCTCCTCTGACCTCTAGCATCAACAAGGCATTTTCGCCCACAGGACTGCCGCATACTGGATGTTTTTCCCTTTTCACACCATTCTTTGTAAACTCTAGAAATGGTTGTGCGTGAAAATCCCAGTAACTGAGCAGATTGTGAAATACTCAGACCGGCCCGTCTGGCACCAACAACCATGCCACGCTCAAAATTGCTTAAATCACCTTTCTTTCCCATTCTGACATTCAGTTTGGAGTTCAGGAGATTGTCTTGACCAGGACCACACCCCTAAATGCATTGAAGCAACTGCCATGTGATTGGTTGATTAGATAATTGCATTAATGAGAAATTGAACAGGTGTTCCTAATAATCCTTTAGGTGAGTGTACATCATATATTATCCACCATCAATCGGCACTTACACTAAACGTAATAAAATCAGAATCATTCTCGTGTTTTGGTGATTCACTAGTTATTTTTTGGTTATTGAAGTTTTAATCAGGCTACTTGTCCAGTTGGGCAAGTAAAATTCTCTTCACTATCCCCTTCAAAAAAATCCACTTGTCCCAGACAAGCACTAATATCGAGCCCTGCTTCTCACAGGAACCGCACCTGGTGGGATCTGAACTCTGTGCCATCCAGGCGCCGCAGCGCGTACTCCATGTCCTCACGTCTGAGGAACTCGACCACGCCCTCGCCGTCACGCTGCACGTCAGCGAAACACACGTCTCCAGCCTCACGCATGTGGTCTTTGAGGTCCTGCCAGCTGCCAGTGGGAGGAAGACCTGCAGGGAAAGGTTATGATGATCATCAACCCATCTACAAAACACCACAAGGGCTATAATGAAAAGTGCTGTAAACATTTGTGTAATATGCATGTAAACAAATTAACAACCATTTGCAATTCACAATCCATTATGATTATTAGTAAGTAAAAAGTAAACCCTTTTCACATTTCTCAGTTCTCAGAAGTTGTCATAGTTGAGTTAACTCCTATAGTGACGGAAAGTAAAACAAATATAATTTTTGCATTCCCATTTGCTCAAACAGCAAAAGAAAGGAATCGCCATAGCGTTTCTATGACTTTACAAAAGTTGTCACATTTTCCTCAGCCATTGTATTAGAAACACACAGCAGTGTTAACTAGTTTACTGTCATTTAAAGGTGCAGTGTGTGAATTTTAGTGGCATCTAGCGGTGAGGTTGTGAATTGCAACCGCCCACCACTCACCCCTCCCTTTCAAAGCATTTTGAGAAGCTACGGTGGCCGACACAGGACAAAGATGTCGTCGTCTGTGACAGCAGAGAGTAGCTAGCGCTCTGTAGAGCAGTTTGTCCGTTTAGGGCTACTGTAGAAACATGACGGCACAAAATAGCGACTTCACTGTAAGGGGACCCGCGGTGCATGTAGATAGAAACAGCTCATTTTAAGGTAAAACATAACGGTTCATTATATAAGGTCTTTATACACCACTGAAAACATAGTTACAGTGGGGAGAACAAGTATTTGATACACTGCCAATTTTGCAGGTTTGCCCACTTACAAAGCATGTAGAAGTCTGTAATTTTTATCATAGGTACTCTTCAACTGTGAGAGACGGAATCTAAAACAAAAATCCAGAAAATCACATTGTATGATTTTTAAATAATTAATTTGCATTTTATTGCATGACATAAGTATTTGATCACCTACCAACCAGTAAGAACTCCGGCTCTCACAGACCTGTTAGTTTTTCTTTAAGAAGCCCTCCTGTTCTCCACTCATTACCTGTATTAACTGCACCTGTTTGAACTTGTTACCTGTATAAAAGACACCTGTCCACACACTCAATCAAACAGACTCCAACCTCTCAACAATGGCCAAGACCAGAGAGCTGTGTAAGGACATCAGGGATAAAATTGTAGACCTGCACAAGGCTGGGATGGGCTACAGGACAATAGGCAAGCAGCTTGGTGAGAAGGCAACAACTGTTGGCGCAATTATTAGAAAATGGAAGAAGTTCAAGATGACGGTCAATCTCCCTTGGTCTGGGGCACCATGCAAGATCTCAACTCGTGGGGCATCAATGATCATGAGGAAGGTGAGGGATCAGCCCAGAACTACACGGCAGGACCTGGTCAATGACCTGAAAAGAGCTGGGACCACAGTCTCAAAGAAAACCATTAGTAACACACTACGCCATCATGGATTAAAATCCTGCAGCGCACGCAAGGTCCCCCTGCTCAAGCCAGCGCATGTCCAGGCCCGTCTGAAGTTTGCCAATGACCATCTGGATGATCCAGAGGAGGAATGGGAGAAGGTCATGTGGTCTGATGAGACAAAAATAGAGCTTTTTGGTCTAAACTCCACTCGGCGTGTTTGGAGGAAGAAGAAGGATGAGTACAACCCCAAGAACACCATCCCAACCGTGAAACATGGAGGTGGAAACATCATTCTTTGGGGATGCTTTTCTGCAAAGGGGACAGGATGACTGCACCGTACTGAGGGGAGGATGGATGGGGCCATGTATCGCGAGATCTTGGCCAACAACCTCCTTCCCTCAGTAAGAGCACTGAAGATGGGTCGTGGCTGGGTCTTTCAGCATGACAACGACCCCGAAACACACAGCCAGGGCAACTAAGGAGTGGCTCCGTAAGAAGCATCTCAAGATCCTGGAGTGGCCTAGCCGCCAGTCTCCAGACCTGAACCCAATAGAAAATCTTTGGAGGGAGCTGAAAGTCCGTATTGCCCAGCGACAGCCCTGAAACCTGAAGGATCTGGAGAAGGTCTGTACGGAGGAGTGGGCCAAAATCCCTGCTGCAGTGTGTGCAAACCTGGTCAAGAACTACAGGAAACGTATGATCTCTGTAATTGCAAACAAAGGTTTCTGTACCAAATATTAAGTTCAGCTTTTCTGATGTATCAAATACTTATGTCATGCAATAAAATGCAAATTAATTACTTAAAAATCATACCATGTGATTTTCTGGATTTTTGTTTTAGATTCCGTCTCTCACAGTTGAAGAGTACCTATGATAAAAATTACAGACTTCTACATGCTTTGTAAGTGGGCAAACCTGCAAAATCGGCAGTGTATCAAATACTTGTTTTCCCCACTGTATGTATATTATATTGCATTTCTGTCCTCATAAATACTACACGCTGCACCTTTAATGCCAATGTAAAATAACACAAATGCACGTTAAAAATGAAAATATGAAAACTGTGGATAGATTTACAAGGTTAAGACACGCATCATCAGTATGTGAAAAGGGTCTATTGTAATGTCAATGTAATGTTGATTATGAAAAGTGCACAGCATGAATAAGATAGGACACATCATAAGATGCACAATATGTCAGAAGACATGGAGTGGGTCAGAAATATCTTAATTTTAATCAATGTTTCATCAAACAATTGCCAGGATTTAATAAATAAGAAGCAAATATAGCAAAAAATCTAATCGTGACATGGAGGCGCCGGCTCGATCACTTGCATTGCACGTCTCATAAATGAACCGAAACTCAGTGTATAGGCTTCTTGCCTCACAGACATGAGAAATATGTCGCTTGAAATGTCTACTCTCAAATGAAACTATTCAAAACCACAAAGAAATAGGCCACTCTCTGATTATCTAATGCGTATGAAATGTGCATTCTCTCCTGGCGCGTTCACTGCGGAGATGGCGAGTCAGCATCGTCAACTTCTTCTTTGCAGCCAACACTGACACAGAAAACACTAGTTTATTAATAGCTAAACAATTAAAATGTCTCCTTGCTATTTTTGAGATTCATAATAATTACTTTTGCCGGTTCTTTTTGGCAAGCGTTATGCGTGCGCTTGAGTGCAGGCAAACTGCCTATATAACGTAAACGCTCATTATGGTTTAGAATACTCTCCAGTAATTTAAGTAATTAAATTAATATAAATGTGTGCTTAGTCGACTAATGGCTTAAATGAACAACTACTAGTTGGGTAGAAAAAAAAAAAAAAACTTTAGTTGGGGGCAGCCCTACTTCTTTCACATATTTTCGAGCCAGCATGTCACAAAGGGCATTCTGGGTTGAGCGAGCAGCTCTGCATGAAATGTGTGGTATGAAAAGACTAACAGTGAACTATTGAAACGTTTGCTTATAACGCTGGGTCTCAGCACCAACACGTGAACAATAACAAAGCAAATTCAGCTTCATTTTTCTCAAAAAGATTGACAAGACAATCAGCAAAAAAGGTGCCATGCTTCATTTCGTGATGCTGTCTAATATTATATTCTTTGCAAACAGCAACAACTACGTTGCAGATAAGACACACCGGCTTTGCATTCACGAAACTAGGTAGGATGAACGCATAGTTGTCTTTCCATTCTTCTTTGTATGCACTATTTTTGATAGTGCCATTTTCTCTCACCAGCTAGGTTAAATGTTGACATCACTCTGCACACGACGTAATAGCGTACCTCCAGCACGCAAACAATTAAAAAAAAATGCAGTTTAGTACGTGAGAATTTTTTTTGGCCAGATGCCAAACTTACTTGCCAACCCCTGTCGTAGACTATATATATGGCACACACCCCTAATGACATGTTGATTTAAGTAAAGGTGCCGCAGTCTCAAATCTCCTAACTCACCCGTCACAATAACCCGAAACTCAGATCTACGTGTCGGGGGCCCAAACCTTCCCCGCGGCCCTCCTCCTCCTCCTCCTCCACCTCCTCCTCCTCCGCCTCCTCCTCCAGCAGGTCCACTAAATTTGGATCCGGAAGAACGCGGGTATTCCACACGCAGCTTACAGTCTCCAAATCCATATCCATTCCTTCCAAAGACCGCATCCTCCGCATCCCTAGAGGAAGAGAGGAAAGTGCTCCTAATTTTCGTTCTACACTTGAAAAAGCCTCGTCCACGAGCTCTCTGAGGCCGTGCGACTCACCGTGGGTCCTCAAATCGCACGAAGGCAAACGGGATGGTGCCTCTGTTGTTCTTCAGCTCAATATCCCGAATTTTTCCGTATTTGTAGAAGAGATCCTCAATGTCCCTCTCCTGAACGTCCATGGGAAGGTTTCCCACGTAGATCCGTCCGTCCGACATGGCTTAAACCCCGCTGACCTGCAGCCTTCGAGGAAATAGAGCGTTTCCAAGTCAGGGTGTTCAGAACATCCAAACTCTAGTCCGTCCTTCTAGAAAAGCCACTATTTACAACTCTAAACGCTGGTGGAAGCAGTGCATGTCGAGCTCAAGTAACCCAGCACAGGACCTTCTCCAGGACCACAGTCTGAAAACACAGGACAATCACTCAATATAAACACACATGAGGAACAAGGGACTGAATGACGCTTCCAATCCACCACAAAACATTTGAATAACGTCTAAGAAGCACATGTGTGCACGATTTAAATGATTTACATTTTGTAACCCAAATATCATCTCATTTTGACATTAAAAAAAAGTTAATTATAGTTTAAAGAATATAAAATGTTATTATAGTTACAATAACAAAAAAAATTAAAATGTCACTGTTAAAATAAAAAGTCATTATATGTTATTATGTTAACATAAATAATGTTATTATAGTTAAAATCAAATAAATGTTAATTATAGTTAAAAAATAAAATCAAATGTTATTATAGTTAAAAAATAAAATGTTATTAAAATATTTTTTAAAAAATGTATAAATGTCAAAATCAAATGTTATTATAGTTAAAATCAAATAAAAAATAAAATGTCAAATGTCATAGATAAAATAAAATTAAAAAAAATGTAATTATAGCTAAAATAAAATAAAGTTATTATAGTTAAAATAAAATGTTATTATAGTCAAAATAAAGTTAAATAAAATGTTATAGCTAAAAAAAAAAAAAAAAAAAAATTTCATTGTTAAAATCAAATAAAAAAAAAAGAATCATTATAGCTAAAATAAAATAATGTTATTATAGTTAAAATCAAATAAAATGTTGTTATAGTTAAAATAAAATAAAAACCACAAAACATTTGAATAACGTCTAAGAAGCACATGTGTGCAGGATTTACATTTTGTAGGCCAAATATCATCTCATTTTGACATATGGCACATATTAAGCTAGCATATTTATTGCCAAGATCTAGAAAAATGATCTAACATTAAACTTATAATGTTAAATGACATGCAACACAAACATTGTAAACAATTTGTGTGATACCAGTGACTCTGTATCGGCTTATGGGCTTTGTAAAGAGAATAACTATGCAAATATGTGGAGAAAATATGATTAATAAAGGAGTATATGATTAATAAAGGGGTATATGATTAATAAAGGAGTCAAATGCAAATTACTGGACGAGCCATGACAGCTGCTAACCGTGCTAACATCTCCCATCTCTTCTAATGTTGTTAATTCCACGCGCAATTTAACATACAAACCTAAACTCATCCATTTATACTAACATATATATATATATAATAATCACTTAAATGAGCCTAAAATTTTCATACTTGTGCGTTTAATAACAATACAACACAATGACATTAGCATGCTAGCTGCTAGCTCCTTTGTTGAGGAAACACCTCAGAGCAAACGGACAAACGCGAGCAAATAACGAGGTCAGCCGTTTACTCGTGCACGAATGTGTTTAAAGATCATATTTAAGGGAAATTAATAGTTGATTTACCTTTATATTTTGCAGCTCGTAATTAAAAACCGAGGATAAATAGGCGCACGCGCTCCCCTCCCCGGATCAGGAAGTGAGTGAATCAAAATACCGCCCCCTTCAGGCTGAGACACGTCACTGCAGCAAACCGCCGAAACCTGCGCGTAAGCGCGAAAAACAGACAAAATACGAGCACGACTGTGGATCAGGGTTAAATAAATAGCATAATAATGAATAGGGTTAAAAAAAGTAAAATAATGTAATTATAGTTAAAATAAAATAAAAATGTCATTACAATTTCAAATGTCATAGTTATGTATATATAGTCATAAAATAAAATAAAATGTTTTTCTATTTATGTTCAAATAAAATAGAAAAATAAAATGTCATTAAAATACAATAATGTTATTATAATTAAAAAAAATAAATAGAAAATGTAATTATGGCTAAAATAAAATAATACAATTAAATTAAATAAAATTAAATAATGTTATTATAGTTAAAATCAAATAAAATGTCAAATGTCATAGATAATATAAAATAAATGTTATTATAGTTAAAATAAAATAAAATGTTATTAGTTCAAATAAAATAGAAAAATAAAAAATAAAATGTCATAGCTAAAATAAAATAAAATAAAATAATGTTATTATAGTTCAAATAAAATAAAATGTTATTATAGTTCAAATAAAATAAACAAATAAAATGTCATTATAGCTCAAATAAAATAAATAATAATAATAATAATAATAATAATAATAATAATGAAGTAGTTATTATAGTTAAAATAAAATAAAAATTTAATTAAAATGTCAAATGTCATAGTTAAAATAAAATAAAAAATGTCATTATAGCTAAAATAGAATAAAATAAAATAGTTATTATAGTTAAAATCAAATCAAAATAAAATGTTATTATAGTTAAAATAAAATTAAAAAATAAAATGTCATTATAGCTAAAACAAAACAAAACAAAAAATATTTTATAATTCAGTTATTTAAAGAATATTATTAATAATGTTCTATATAAAATGCATAAAGAAAACAATTTTTTGAAACATAATATTTTTAATGTCCAATTAAATTAAATTGTCCATGATAACTGATAATTCCATTGTAATCAGGGTTATTATAGTTAACTAAAACTAAACCAGAAACAAAAACAATTTGTACAAATTGTATTTTTTTTTCATCATTTTCATTTTTGTTGTAACACGTACTAAAATAACTAAAACTAAACTGATATATATATATATATATATATATATATATATAAAACTATCGTTTATTTTGAGGTTTTAACACAAGTCTAATATTCGCTGTCACTGTATGCACAATTCAACGTGACACAACATGAGCGGGGTGTGTATTTACCACATCAGACGATTCATAAAACATTCATGAAACAAACAGCTTTTCATCGTTTTATTAAATCACAGATGGGTGTGACCTTCCATTATCATTATCCATAAACATCAGACACTAATACAGCAGAAAAAAATACGTATGTATTGGATTGAACTCTGTTATGTCTGTTTTTGGTCATGATTTCTGGGATTATTTAATGTGGTAATGTACTCCTGCTTTAAGGACTGATCAGGTAGGCCGCGTTTAAATCTTTCATGACATCTCGTTTAATTCCAATAAACGAGAATATCATATTAGTTTTTATACTAATTACTTCCATTCAGGAAGAACTTGCTTTTACTGACTTTTTGTCATTCTGTAAATTCTTAACATAACCACTTATTTAGAAATTTTACACTGATAGCACCTGTTGCATTTAAGGTGTGTTGAAATGTTTCGCTGGACATTAAAGCAAAAGTATATGAACTTTGAAACAAGAGTTGTACCTGTAAACACTGGCAAACGCCTGTTTGCTGTAAACACAGAGGAAGAAACACTTGTCATATTTCGTATGAGACGCTGTGCATAAAGCCACCAAACTAGTAAAAACAACAATGCATATTCTTATAAATGTAACTATAGACAAGTATAAACATATGACAAATGCAAAACAAAATCAAAACATTTTTCAGGCAGGGAGTAAAGATCAGATATCAGGGCATTGCATAAACACTGTCTTCAGAACTAGTCTGACCAACTACAGTCAGCCCAGGTGTGATCAGCTCATGCAATTGGTCACAGGGATAGACAAAGTGTTTGTCTCATTTGTCTTTGTGTGATTTCATTTTAAGGATCCATGAGAGTTTGGAAGAATGATGAAGCGAGTGACACAAAAGTTGATTTTGGGGGCTTTTGTGATTTGCATCATGTGTTTCTACTGTTTCATTGCTCCAGCTCGCCTGGCTACACACAGGTAAGCACACTCTGATGTTTCTTTTTACATTTAGCCAATATATATACACTACCGGTCAAAAGTTTGAAAACATTACGTTTTTTAAATAGTTTTTGAAGTCTCTTCTGCTCACCAGGGCTGCATTTATTTGAGCAAAAATACAGTAAAAATAGTCAAATATTATTACAATTTAAATTAGCTGGGTTCTGTTGTAATATATAGTAAAAGGTAATTAATTTCTGTGATCAAATTGTTTTGAATTGCTGAATAAAGTCATTATTTGGTACACTCTAAACAAAAATGGTGCTAAATAGCACTAAAAACTATACAGCACCTTTGTCAAATGGTGCTATGTAGAACCATAGAACCACCTTATTCTCCATAGATTTTAGATCTGTTACGCCACTCTCATATGTTTGCTATCAATGGGAATTTACTACAATGGCAAAAGCTGTTTTGAATCACTTTTATGCTTTTCTGAGGTCAAAAAGCCTTGTGTGGGGGCCCTGGAATATTTCCTTATAGGGGAGACTTGGGGGCAAAATACACAGTATTTTAATGTCATTTTTTTAATCCTTTCCCAAACTAAACTAAGAGACTAAGAGAGATTAGAGAACCTTTAAAGAGCTATACAGTGGCTTAACAGATTCTTTGTATGGCTATATAGCACCTTAACCACCCCAAAGAACCGCTGAAGAACCAATTTTTTGTATGTGTATTCTCGTGGCTTCATAACATTTAAGGTTGAACCACTGGAGTCACATGGACTATTTTAACGATATCTTTACTGCCTTTCTGGACCTTGAAAATGTTAAATAGCTGTCTATGGAGGGGTCAGAGAGCTCTCGGATTTCACTAAAAATATCTTCATTTGTGCTCTGAAGATGAACGAAGGTCTTACGGGTTTGGAACGACATGAGGGAGAGGAATTAATGACAGGATTTTCATTTTTGGATGAACTATCCTAATGAGTGTGTCATTGAATCATTCACTCAACCAAAAACAGATTAATTCAGTGAGGAAACACCGCCGTGTGTTGCTTAGAGATGCACAACTGTCCTGTGGCTTTGTTTCAAACTATTTTCGTTGGCGAAATAGAGCAAATACAGGCAATGTTGTGTCTAAAATGTAAATAATTTTATATTAACTTCTTGTATAAAATCAATATCACATTTGTTTTCATGCTGATATCTGGAGAAAAACAGCACTCTTTGTGTGATATTGATTAACTATATTAAATGATAATAATATAAAAGACCATAGGCCGTAAAAAAATATGATCCCACATCCAGGGCTTGACATTAACTTTTTTGCTTACCAGCCACTGTGGCTAGGGATTTTCCAAAGTTACTAGCCACTCAGCATTTTCACTGGCCAAAATTTTGTTGTTGGGAAATTTGTTGTTGGCTATATGTAAATGACCACTGTACACACCCAAATCAAGTCTACATGAAATGTATAACATGACAGGTCATCAAATAGGCCTATGTAGCTCTGATAAGATTGTGTGTAAAGCTCCTTAATCTAGACAGAGAAACACTAACAGTTGCTTTTTTTTTGGTGTAAATATATTTTATTCTTAAGAAATATTCTCATCAGTGTTCTATCAGCTATGACATATTTAAATCTAGCATATTTTGTGTATGAGTGTATACAGTAGCCTAGTGAAATACATATCCATATTTTCATATGATTTGAGTTTATTTTATTAAATATCAAAAATCTAAAATCTAAAAGGTGTGCATCATACCTGACACCTAGATGAACACTTTATAGTTGGTTTTATGACTGTAAGTCATTCTCTTCAAATGCTATTGAAATTAGAAACGTGCATACCAATGTCGTATGTAACTTTAGAGACGCCCCTAAATTCGCGAATATCGAATGTCCAACGTCAAGCCAACTTTACGTTAGTGGATGAGCTATGGTTCTGCCTGTGATCTTTGTTTGAAACTATTTTCGCTGCTGAAACAGAACAAACAGTTTTCACTGTATGATGAATGAATCTCCTGCATACATCACTGCTTTGCTGTTTATGATGAGAGTGAAGATTTCAGTGAGTGAGCGCGCGCTCTGAACAAATCAGCGATGACTAATCTGAGCGCCTCTGATTATTAGACATTGCATTCATAAGCTCAACAGAATCGCATGTGATTGGTTATATATTTTGAGAAGATTACAACAAAATTCAACCCGCCAAAGTGGCTAGTGGGAGTGACTGTGTTACACGCCACAGCTGAAATCCACCCGCAAATGGCGGGTTGGCCGGTATTAATGTCAAGCCCTGCCCACATCGTTAAAACAAAACAACAATTACGATATATCGCACACCCCTAGTCAGAGGTCACTCTTCCACCGGAACTCGACTTGCGTACGGCCGTTACTGGAAGCCAGTATTTATAGTTTATAAAGTCATAAATATGGATATTTTTCTACAAAATGCATGGCTTGGCTTCAGAAGGTCTTTATTAAACCCCTGGAGTTACTTTTATGATGGATGGATGGATGGATGGATGGATGGATGTGCTTTTTTGGGCTTCAAAATCTCAGGTACCATTCACTGCCATTATAAAGCTTGGAAGAGCCAGGATAATTTTTAATATAACTCTGATTGAGTTTGGCTGAAAGAAGAATGTCATATACACCTAGGATGGCTTGAGGGGGATTTTTGGGAGAACTATCCCATTAAAAGACCATTTCACTTCTACTCCGAAGTCAAATCGACATATTATGATTAATTGATTGTGATCTTCTATTTTTGTGTCTTCTTCAGTGTTCATCTGGCCCCATGTGCACCAAACATTCAAGTGTGGAACAATTCCCAGAGCATCAGAGAAGATGTGGCCTGTACGCCTAAAGTCAACCTGATGTTCATGAAGACCCATAAGACGGCCAGCAGCACTTTGATGAACATTCTCCTCCGCTTCGGAGAAAAGCATCAGTTGAAGTTTGCTCTCCCAGACGGCCGTAATGACTTCTCCTACCCGTCTAGCTTCTTTCGAACTCAAGTGAAGAGCTACCAGCCAGGTGCGTGTTATAATATCGTGTGCAATCACATGCGATTCAATGCACCTGAGGTGAAGAAGCTACTCCCAGCGAACGCCTTCTTCTTCACAATCCTACGAGATCCCGCAGATCTTTTTGAGTCAACGTTTCACTACTACAAAGCTTACATACCCCAAACATGGAGAATACCTGGAGAAAACCAGTTTAAAGAGTTTCTCGCCCACCCAAACCGCTACTTCGACCCAAAGGGAATCAACGCCTTTTACCTCAAGAACCTACAGTTTTTTGACTTTGGCTTTGAGAACGATTTGGAGGCTGGAGATGCAAGAGTTCAACAGGGCATTGAATACATCGAAAAGCACTTTCAACACGTTTTAATATCAGAGCACTTTGAGGAGTCGCTCATTCTGCTGAAAGACGCTCTCTGCTGGCAGATGGAGGACTTGGTGTTTTTTAAGCTTAATGCTCGAAATGCCACGTCTGTGGCTCTCATGAGCCCGGAGCTGAAGACTCAAGCTCGGCAATGGAACGGCGCTGACTGGCAGCTCTATCGGCATTTTAACGCCACTTTCTGGGCCCGTGTGGAGACCTACGGCCGGAGCCGAATGGCGGAGCATGCGAGGGAGCTGCGCAGGAGAAACGCAGAGATGGAGGCCGTCTGCACTGACGGCAGGGGAGCTGTGGAGGCAAAGGACATCATAGACAGACACATGAAGCCCTGGCAGCCCATTGGAAAAGCTTCCATATTAGGGTACAACCTGAGGACCGATATTGACCCACAGCACCAAGAGCTCTGCAGGAAAATGCTGACACCTGAGATCCAGTACTTGACTAATTTAGGTGTTGATCTATGGATCACTAGATTATGGGGCTGGTTTAAGGATAGTATTGTTCAGTTTGGGATGAGTTAGTTTAATTGCTTCATATGGATTTTTATATTCATACTAGGGGTGTCGCAATATACCGGTATTGACGATAATCGTGATATTCAAAGCACGAAGTATCGACATCGTGTTAATTTAGGGTGTGACAATATACCGGTATTGGCAATAACCACAATATTTAAAATGAATGGGACTCTTATGATAACATGACACATAAATACTCCAGTGTCCAGAGCCCCTGTTTTTTTTTTTTTTTATCCTCCCTATCACACACTGTTGCAGCCATAAAAATAGTTCAGCTTTGTTTTTAATGTCAAAGTAGTTATATTTCGTTTCGTTTCTTTATTAAGTTAATTTAGAAAAAATGTTTGGAGAAATTTTTGTTTGAAGTTTTAATTAAAGTTTTTGTTTTTTAAAATAACGACCAAGCGGCCAGCGGCCGACAGTGAGTTAACCACGTTTGATCAATTTAGCCACTCAAATCAACACTTGACTTGTCTTGCCTATAATAAAATCCATAGATATAAAACACTTCAAGCATATCACAATGTTAGTTTAAACTTTTACTATCACCACCACAGTAAAAAGGCATTTCTGACAAGCTCGCAACGGCGCTCGCAAACGAAACGGGCTATACCGATCTACTAATAAACTAAATTTAAAAAAACAAAAAAAAACAAAAAAAAAACATGCAGGTTGTCTTACCTTACACCTCTCCGCAAAATGAATATAAATCCATCTTCAGTTCCAGTGCTATAGGCTATGCAAATTTAACGGAGTTCATGTCAACGAAAGCAAAAGATTCGAGCTTCATTTTATTTATCATCAGCTAATCTCAAGATCAAAGACCGCAATAGGAGAAAGAGCGACCTAAGCACTGGTAAGAGCATTTAGTCTCATTAGTTTTAATGAAGATGATTGTGTTTTTGAGCATCTGAGGCTACTTTCAGTTTCACTGGTGGCCGTTTGCGTGTTGGCTTAATGCTTTAGTGATAGTTTGCGGTGATGCGTGTTGCAGTAGCGCATTCATATCTGACTATGTCATATATAGCCTATAACACGCTCTCACACGTTTATTTTTAACACTTTGCCAGGAGTAAAATGTATATATGTGGTAAACAACCAGATGCATTCACACTTGTCCAGTTTCGTCTGAAATGCGTCCCAGACCACCTTCTGAATTGATTTGTTTGAGTGATCGGATTTAAATCCGCCATTTACTCCTGATCTTTTCAAAATATGATAGATATCTGATCAGAGAAAACGAATGAAGTGAACAGGTGTAAAAAGGCCATAACTCTTGCAGCTGCGCAGAAGGAACACTGTATGACTTCATTGGCGCCGGCGCAACGATAGGTTAAAGAGCTTAAAATAAGGGTACACAAGTTAACAGGTTAAACTATCAGTTTTGATGTTAATATTTATTCATCATACTGTTGAACTTGACAGTATTTTCTCTCTTGTTATTTCATAGGGAGCTTCAAAGAAGATGCATGTGCCCTGTGTTTATCAGTATCCAATTATGTTCATTGGGTAAAAAAGAAAAACTAAATAAACAAAGTAAAAATTAATTTGATAACTTTTCCCCCCAGGGTTTCTATAGATATCGCGATATATCGATATCGTGAATTATTTTGGCCACAATAACCCTGGTGTGAAAAATCTAATATCCTGACAGCCCTAATTCATACTATTTATTTTTAATGCTCTCTGTTTCATATTTAGTAGCTATAAGTGTTAATTTGTTGGTCGTTTTATTTTCAAATTATTGTTATTATTATTATTATTTTAAATATACTAAAAGCTGCAAGTAATATATAACAGAAAATCGTGACCGAAGGTCACATTTACTGTTGTTCGGCGAATTTTTGCGGGCGAAAATTCGCTTCAATTAGTGTTGGGTAAGTTACTCTAAAAAAGCAATTCATTACTAGCTAATTACATCTTCAACACTGTAATTAGATTACTGGACAAGGATTTAAAATACAAGGATATAGACATGAACATGCCCTTCTAATTATTTCTAATTAATTAAGAATTGCATAAATTATTCTTGAATTGACTAAATTATTTAAAAGGAGAAGGTTACATTAAAAACATACATTTTACATACATTACATTTTTATGTTAAATACACTATTTTTTATATAGAATTGTTGTATTGTCTATACAGTATTTAATGCAGCTTTAACCCGCGGCAAAAAAAAATCAACCCGCGGGAACAATTTAAAAGTAGCGAACTTGGCATTTTGAACCGATTTTAGAACATTGTTTTCATTTGTTACGTGTCACCTAGCAACGAGGCGCGTGTTTGTTTGGACAGGTGTCCTGCAGGCTCAACGGTTTTCTTCTCATGAAACTCACTTACAAGTCGAGATCTTTATTTAATTTTAATTAACTAAATATACCCGAGAAGTGTTATTATTTTAAAGACATTTCATTAAATTATTATTGCTTTCTAGCACAGTGCAGTTTCACATTATTACTGCACAATATTATATTTGACTAATTCAACACACGTGGACCTCCTTTGATATAAGCCTCAGCTGAGGAGTATTATGGATTTACCTTTAAATTCAGTTTGTATTTGCTTCCACCGAGACTTATAAAGTGTACTGCTTTAAAAAAACAATGCACAATAATAAGCTGTCGTCTCATTCTTCACCATATTGAGAAATGTGGGATTTTATGGACCTATTTGGGGAGCACAATTTTTTAATGCAATCTTATAATATTGTTTTAATTGATTATTGATTGTTTCATAATTTTTAATAAGTTCTTATTCAATAAAATTCAAGTGAACTGTCAGTTTTAAAATAACGAGTGACGCTCAACGGACTTTTCACGCCTTCGCCAATCGATTTCAAGCACATGTTCATTGCTGGGCTCTCATTGGACAGCAGCGCGTCCTCTCTTCCCAAATGGGCGGGGATTAAATGTCCGTACATTTTCCCCTTGTCTAAACAATAATGCTCCTATTTTAACTTTTCACTGTTTATTTGTATTCAAAGTCGAACAATATCATTATTTAGGTTTACATTATGTCCGGGATTGATAATTCACTTCTGCTGAAGAGACGGCGTGGTCAGGCAGTATCTGTTACTTTTCACCGCGATGGTCAAGATGGACCAATCACATCCGTGCTTGATACAGATTTTTACATCGTATTTTATTGTATTTAATTGAACTTCCACGAGCGGATTTAATTTTTTTTCCCCGAGGCGTATATCACATGAACATGTAGATTTAAAAGATTATCCTCCCTAGAGATCAAAAGCCCTCAACTATGCAAAAACCGCCTAAAGGTTTGAATGAGTCTCAATGAAAGATTCGGCGTTTGGGCCGCCAAGCGCCCACACTATGGCAAGCCGATTTCACTTTTATTCATTCACAGAATATGAATTCTTGATATCAACAATTCAATTTTCACTAGTTAAAATGCTAATTCTTGATATCAGGAATTAGATTTCTACTAGTAACAATGGCAATTTATTGATATCAAGAATTTAATTTCAACTAGTAAAAACTATAATTCTTGATATCTGTAATTGTATTTTCACTAGTGAAATGTCACCATAGGCTGCCATTCAAATTCATATCAAGAATTGATTTCTTACTAGTTGAAATTCCAATTTAACATATCAGAAATACAATTCTCACTAGTAAAAACCTTTATTTTTTCAAATGTCTATTCTTGATATCAACAATTAAATTGTTAGTAAAAAATTTTGATATCAATAATTCGATTGTCACTAGTGACAATGTTAATTTCTGATATCATGAATATGATTGTTACTAGTAAGAAAGCCATTTTAGATATCTGAAATTACTCTCCCAATTACTGATATCAGAAATACATTTTCAGATATCAGAAATAACAAATGTTATGTTGAAATACATTTATAGATATCAAGAATTAACATTTCAACTAGTGAAAATTGAGTTCTTGCCATCAGGAATTTCTATTTTTACTATAGTAAAAAAAGTAATTATTGATATAAAAAATTATATTTCTACTAGTAAGAAATGCATAGCTGATATGATGGAATTTCAATTAGTAAGAAATCAATTCTTGATATCAACAATTGAATTAACATAAATTGACATTTAACCAAGTCTCTCTCTTGAATCCAACACGGAAGTGACTTACACTGCAATTCATCGACTGGCCGCTAGAGACAGGCTCCAAAAGGGAGTCAATCCCATAGACCCCCCATGTTAAAATGCCCAACTTTACAGCAGAAAACAATATGCTTACACCCTGGTACAAAAAAAATTGGTTTTGGTCTATACAGCTAATTTTGCCCTTCATGACAACTGTGAGGAGGTGAATTTTTCTTTAACTCATCCGTTTAAACTATATTAAGCCTTAAAGTTACGCATAATTAAGGGCATGGCCACTTGAGTGACAGGTGGATTGCCGCTGCTAGTTTCAGCAACTAGGCACATCAGCTCCACCCACGTCCCGCCTCTTTGCCCATTTTCGGTTATCCGGGAGTGAAGCGCGGTGACGCACTGCCAAGATGCCGACGGCCGGCTCCGCCCTCTTTGGGCTTCAAAAATACTCTTCAGAAACCTACTAGTGACGTCATGGACACTACGTCCATTGTTTTATACAATCTATGCATTTAACTAGTGAAAATACAATTACAGTTATCAAGAATTATAGTTTTTACTAGTTGAATTCGTATTTCTGTGAGTGATGACTGATGACATCATTGTTGACACTCCGCAGCAACGAGTTGTGCAAGTGTGTTTGTTTGTTCCCGGCAAGGCCGGCATTTCGGCGACGAATGTTTTATAAACAAGGCCCAGTTCGACGCTGGATTTGCAGATCGTTTGAAACTGAAAGATGGAGCGGTCCCAGCGATAAAAGATCCCGGTCATGAGTGGAAACCGCAGGCGGTGAGTGAAACTGCATCTAATGTCTGTGTTTTGTTGGCAATCGGTGTGTAAGTGCATATAATGTAAACAACACCAACGTATAGTGAATCGAAAGTTAGATGTATGATGTGTGTGTGCTCGTCAATCTTTAGCTCCGCCCACTGCACGCTTCCACAAACTCGTCTGTTTTCGTAAAAGAATCGGTACAGTGTATCTCTCTTTTATTAATCTGATAAGACTAAAGACTCTTCGGAGATATGAACGATCCAATACTACTCTATAGGTACTCAAGATTAACATGAGATTGGCGGAAACTGTGTTATGACCCCTTTAAGACTAACATATGCATTCTAAAAGATAAAAACGTAAATTTTGATTTCTGGAGGCCTTTAACATTTTTACTAGTGAAAATGTAATTCTTGATATAGAAAATTTGCATTTTAACTAGTGAAAATTTAATTGTTGATATCAAGAATTCATATCCTGGGAATTAA